>JADRCC010565151.1:0-10614 GCA_019843855.1 Hylomyscus alleni
CTTTTGGGTCCGGGTTACCTTATTTTTGCAAAACTCATGATATCCTAGTTTTTAATACTGTTCCATATAGTAAATGAAACACATGTTCTGTATCCATTCTTTGGTTGAGGGACATCTGGGTAATTTTCAGTTTCTGGCCATTATGAATAAGGCTGCTATGAACACAGTAGAACACATGTCCATGTGGTATGGTAGGGCATCTTTTGGTTATATGACCAGGAGTTGCTGGTTCTTCAGGTAGAATTATTTCCAATTTTTTTGGGGAACCACCAAATTGATTTCTTGAGTGACTTTACCAGTTTGCAATTCCACCAGCACTGGAAGAGCGTTCTTCTTTCTCCATATCATTGCCAGCATGTGCGGTCATTTGAGGTTTTGTCCTTAGTCATTCTGATTGGTGTAAGGGATGACTAAGGATGTTGAACATTTCTTTAAGTACTTCTTGCCCATTAGAGATTACTCTGTTGAGAATTATCTATTCAGTTCTGTACCCCATTTTTAATTGGGCTATATGGGGATTTTTTGGAGTCTAACTTTTTGAATTCTACATTTTTTGGATATTTGCCCTCTATCAGATGTAGGGTGAGTGAAGATATTTCTCAATCTGTAGGTTGTGGTTTAC
The DNA here is from genome assembly GCA_019843855.1 of Hylomyscus alleni. Taxonomy (NCBI): domain Eukaryota; kingdom Metazoa; phylum Chordata; class Mammalia; order Rodentia; family Muridae; genus Hylomyscus; species Hylomyscus alleni. The sequence continues at coordinate 623 of JADRCC010565151.1, forward strand.
TAGCATCTTAACAGCATACTGAAACCTGTAGAACCAAAAGAAGCAAACACCCAGAAGGAGTAGACTGCAAGAAATAGCCAAACTCGGTGCTGAAATGAACCAAATAGAAACAAAGAGAATACAAAAAAAATCAACAAAACCATGAGCTGGTTCTTCAAGAAAATCAACCAGATAGATAAGTCCTTAGCCAAACTAACTAAAGGACACAGAGACAGTATCCCAATCAATAAAATCAGAAATGAAAAGAGAGACATAACAACAGAAATAGAGATATTTTTCTTAAACATCATATATTTTTCTATGACATTTTAATTTTAGCCTTTCAAAGATTATATTAAGGTCAGAATAATTCTGCTATGTATAGGCTTTCTTTATTTCTAATTTTCAATAAGGTCCTACTGAAGTGCAAAAGAAAGCTTCTATGTTGTATAAAATGTTTTTATAGAAAACCATATAATATATACATATGTTTAAAAAAATGAGTTCATTAGTAAAAAAAGGCATCATAAGAAGCAAATATTCTACACTCCTTATTCTCCCGGTTAATCTCTATTCAACACATGTCTTACACGACATTTATTTTAATAACATTACAATTTATAAATACAATGCACTTCTTATCATCATTCTTGTTCAAAATGTGTGCATTGCATAGTGGTCATGTTTGGTATACTTTGCTCTTCCATGGCATGCCTATAAGTTCTTCATTTCATTAATATGGTTTATTATTAGTTTTAAATAGCTTATGATTAAGTTTGTCAAACCATTGTTTTATTGCTTTACAGTGTTGACCAGTTTCCCTCCTTTATGTTAAAAACATTAGCACCGACTCTTCCTGTCTGTTTCTTGTCTTTTAAATACAGTCACTTTTAATGATTTCTTTATTTTCTTTAGGTTTGTAACTTTGGTTATAGAACAGGGTATAAATTACTCTTCATCTTTTGAATGCAACCTCATTTTCTTAAAATGAATATATAATCATTGATATTGGAATCTTTAAAAGTAACAGGAAATGTGTTTCTGTAAGAAATATGTCATAGCTCATCCAATTTAGTGAAAAAAACTTGATCATTTGGCCATTTAGTTATTCTACTTCTAGGTTCAGTGTGACTTGTGAGAAATTCAGAAAAAAACCTTTCTCTTCAGAGAGCAATGTTTGCAGCAAAGATCTCCTATTGTCATGCTTGTGTTTTTTCTCTAGAATGTTCTCCTTGCTTCTCAGCATGGCTTATATATTTTTATTTTTATTTTTGAATGGTTAAGGTTTTGCTTAATATTATAAAAAGAATTTTTAGCCATTTTAATGTTGGCAGTGACTGCGGGTACAAATTGGAGCTAGAGATGAACCCAGAAGTCAAATCAAGCTCTGCCTTCCTGAAGTATCAATTGGTCTGAGTGCTTGAGTGATCATTTTGATGAATTGGCAGAACCACTGGACTGGTGTGAATATGAGAAACTCCTGGGTCTGTTAAGTTTTAGTCAGATATGTTTGTCTAGATTAAGAGAAAGAATCATAGGGTTCTGTGTTCTGGTTTACACACAAGGAATGTTTGACGATCTCATGCTATTCTCATGACGATCAGATTGAAGGAGTTACTTATCAGATTCCTATTGTTATTATCAAATGGTGAGTGAGAATTTTATGCATATAGATTATTCCTTGTGATCCATAACATAAAATGATATAACTAGGAAATAGCATGGCTAACAAACCTTTAAATTGTGACTGTGAGCATATCACATACATACATACATACACACACACACACACACATACACACACAGACAAACACTCACACAGAGACAAACTAATACCACCACCACCACCACCAGAACAACAACAATGCAAAAGCAAAACTGAGTCTTGATGGATGTTCATATGGAGAAGATAAAAAGCAATAAAATCTGGTACATTAGGCACAGTTATTTGCTTCTTTGTATGGTTTTGCTTTGTGGAGAGAGGCACAATTCTCACTCAATAGCCCAGGATAGTTTAGGACTACCATGTCTCCCAGAGTGATCTTGAAGACCAGGAAATACCTGGATTACAGGTGTGAATCTCCGTGCACTGCTCATTTTGCTTCTTGTGGTTATCAACCTGTTTTGAAAATTCCTTCGGAGTTTAAAAGTAAGTTCAAACACATAATCAGACTAACTTTTACAAAGTTTTGCAAGTCTGAAGTTGAAGAATCTCAATTCTCTATCTTCGGATGAGAAAACTGAAACTCTTAGCTTTAAAAGAACTTGCTGCCGACCACAGAAACAAAATTGACTTCAACTACAGTGTGTTCACATGAAACTTCCTAGATAAATGAGTGAATGCCTAAACCACCCTAAGAATATTTTGTGTACAAATGCATTGGATACAAACAAATCAATCATCTTAAGATACTGTATCAGCTAACACTTCTAAGAACAAATCCAGTGGGATTTAAAACTTTTTGCAAATAACACTTTGTTCTTCATTCATTAGATTGTTTCCATCCCACGATCAGAATAATTTCTGATAATTGGAAGGAAAATAATGTCTTTTGAAACTGAATCAAGTTATAATCTAAAGAAAACATTTAAAAAACAGCAAGTGTTTTTTTCTTTTATTATTATTTTTCTATAACCATCTAAAATGTATTGTGTAAAAAGTAAATTTCACAATGAGGCAATCTCCTTAGGAAATGCTACAATAAACCTAATTTTCTTTTAGGAGAATTTTCAGTGTTTTAAATCTCATTTTCTTTGAATTTTTTTTATAATACAGCTCAGGAGATTGGTGACAAAAACAACATAATGAATTTTGAGGCTACATAATTTATGACTTCATACTCACAGCGACAGTTTTAACCTCCACTCGTATTTACATTTGCCCTCTATTTCCCAGATTCAAATGGTCTTTCTAAGGAGATTGGTTTCATGCGGAGACAGGATAGTAATCAGAAATTTCTATCTTACTCACAATAAATCAGAGCGATTTCTGTCCACATTTGTGGCCACCATTGAAATAAAATGCACCTCTCACTGGGAGATGCCTGTGGCTATTAACTGCTTGAGTTTTGATTTCCAATAAAGACACATTCTCAATTTGTTTAATGGTTCTAAATAAGGGTGTGGTTTCCCGGTATATTAGAACAATTTTACCACTAAAATCCTTTCTTCCTTTATAAAATTATGTGTTGTGTATAATTTTGTAGTAAGTATTTATGATACAGAAAGGAGGAAAATGATAGCTATATATATTTTTTCAAGAATATTTTTAAAAAACTTATTTGCAGACACAATCATCTTTCAATTGTTAGAATTTTACTGAAGCAAGTCAAAACATTATGCTTCTTCCCCATCCCTTATATAGGATGAGGTTATATGAGAGGAACTGTAGCAGAAATGCACCAACAATAGCAAAAGTTACATAAACTGCTTGAAAATTTGAAATCAGAAGATATCGACATTCAGAAGACCCAGGCAGCCCCACCAGCCTACTATCTATTTAACCATATGACTGATTCAGACACAACGGCTCGATAACTACTGGTACAAATGTAGTAGCTCAAAAACTATAGCAGTCCGGCATCTGGCCAGAGCAATTGCTTCATGTGAATGGAATCATTTTCAGGGACCTAGGGGTGGGAAATGGCACCGTCACAACAACAATATGGGCAATTTTGCTTTTGCAGAGAAAATCTGTGGCCTAAGTCATCAATGGGATACACACTGAATATGATAGGGTCCAAGCAGTCAAGCCTACTATGCTTGCTGTAAGTCACAATTCAGACCCATACACAAGGTGGAGCACCTCAGAGAGGTGATGACATTTCTTTATATCTCCAACTAAATTGCTAATGAGACTATGATGTCACTATGTTGTATATATTTCTTGTTCTATTTTAATTGTTTGTTTATTTGTATGTGGGTATGGAGGGGGGGGGCTGGAGGTCAGAAGCCAACTAAGTAGAGAGTTCCCTCTTTGTACTATGTGAATTTGGGGGCATAAAACTCAGGTCATTAGGCTTGGCAGCAATTGCCTTTTCCTGATGAGCCATCTAACTATTATCCACTACTGCTTTAGCAGGATTCAACTACTCTTAAACTCTATGTAAGAAATAATTATTTTCTAATTCTTAATAACCAAGTTTTTAAAAATATATTGGGTTGAAGAAAAAATTTGTGATAAGAAAAGCCAGATACGTCAGACTTTGTCTGAAGTAATAGAGGCCAGAGAGAAGTAACGGGGCATTCTTCAAACACAATGAGAAATACCCTGATGCTGTATCTAAGAGAACTGTCATTTGTAAATGAAGGGGAGAAAAACATTTTCCTATAAAAGAAACTTCAAAGTATTTATAGTCAGCATACATACCCTTAAGGAAGGTTAAAGGAAATTATTTTTAAAACTTTTAATAGAGGGAACCTATGAAGATCAGGCAGAAAGAAACAACAAAGGAGATGCATGAGCTAGTACTACAGACTGTATTTCTCCTCATGAATTTTCTGAGTAATGTGCTTATTCCTACAAAGAAATTCATAAGGATATAGAAAACAATCTTCCAGGAACCCATTAGTGTTTATACCCCAAGCAATAGACATCAATCATATATGCTATGAAAGGTCTAGATCTGGAAGAAGCAAAAGAAAAAATTGTTTAATTAGATAATGGCATTTCAATGTTGTTTCATCTGCTGATAGAAAATCAACACAGAAAAACAGGAGTTTAAAAGAATTAATCTACATAATCAACCATAATATTTAAGACATACACATATATACATATCCAGTCTTAAGGCAACATCTACCAGTGTAGACTATGCCATGGATTTCATAACAAACTGTAAGACAATTTGAAATTATTGAAATCTAATCATTCATTAAATACTCCCTGAACTTAAGTCCAACACTGAATTTCATGGCCCAAGACAGAGCAGTAAAACATATAAATACATGATTATTCAACTACAATCCATAGTACATACAAATCTCAATGGATATAGAGACACATAGGACTGAATAGGACATAAATATTACATATTGACTCCATGGAATGCACACAAACCAGCAAAGAGATGATAATTTATAGAAATAAAGAGCTAATAATGAAAAGACGTACTGTGTTGTCTTTATGCATTATATGCTGTATGATTAAAGCCCAATCTCTTTAAAATATGCTGTTTGATTAAAGCCCAATCCCTTTAGAATGATGCAAAAGATCAAAATGGTTCCTGTACAATCCCAAACATTTGCTTTACAGGCTTAGATAAGATTATTGTAATTTTTATGGAAAAGCATAGGATTTTGAAGAAATCTTGACAAAGAAAAACCAAGAAAACCAAAGTGTGAGAAATCAGTCTATCTAATACTATGATTCGTTCAACATCAATAGAAATCAAGACAATACAATATCATCACAAGGCTCCGCAGCAAGAAACAATGAACAGAGAATATAGAAAATAATAAGCGGACATTTCCATCTAACCTTATTATCTCTCCAAAGTTACCAAAGAAATCTGAATCACAAAGGATAAATTTTAGGGCTTTTTTTTTTTTTTTTTTTTTAGATTTCAGTTTTTTTTATTTTTATATTGTGAGACAAAATCTACCTCTGTAACTCAGTCTGACCTGGAAGGTAGCTATGAAGATGGGGATGGCCTCAAGCTTTTGCCAATCTAATTGTTCCAGTCTCCCAAGTGTATTAGATCTTTCTGCAAAATATTTTTCAACAAAGCAAACTTGAGAAATTTTTTTATGTTCTAGGCTTGGTAACTAATAGATATAGGCAATTATTGTGTGCTCATAAAAAATTTAGAAGAACTTAAGGTGATGGAAATGTTGATTTTCATTATGCATTGAATATATATGCTCAATTATCATACTATACCTTAAAAATATGCACGTTTTTTTTTACTTTTTTATTATTAGATGCTTTATTTACATGTCATATAATATCTTCTTTACCAGGTTACCCTTCAAAAAGAAAAAGAAAAAAGAAAAGAAATAAAAAAACAAAAACAAAAGCAAACCCCTGTTCGATCCCCCCTCCCCCTGTTCACCACACCATCCTGCTTACTGGCCCTGGCATTCCCCTACACTGGGGCACAGAACCTTCGCAGGGTCAAGGGCCTCTCCTCCCATTGATGATCGACTTGGCCATCCTCTACTATATATATATACTGCTGGAGCTATTAGACCCACGATGTGTACTCTTTGGTTGGTGGTTTAGTTCCTGGGAGCTCTGAGGGTACTAGTTAGTTCATATTGTTGTTCATCCTAAGGGGCTGCAAGCCCTTTAGCTCCTTGGGTCCTTTCTCTAGCTCCTTCATTGGGGACCCTGTACTCAGTCCAATGGATGGCTGTGAGCCTCAATTTCTGTATTAGTTGGGTACTGGCAGAGCCTCTCAGGAGATAGCTATATCAGGCTCCTGTCATCCAGCACTTGCTGGCATCCATTATAGTGTCTAGATTTGATCATTGAATATGGGAAGGATTCCCTGGTGGAGCAGTCTCTGGATTGTCCTTCTTTCAGTCTCTGCTCCATAGTTAGTCTCTACAACTCCTTCCATGGATATTTTGTTCCCCCTTTTAAGAAGGAACGAAGTATCCACACTTTGGTCTTCCTTTTTCTTGAGTTTCTTGTGGTTTGTTGGAATGACTAAGATAAAATCTTAGGTGACAGCAGATGCTTGCGAGGTTGTGGAGAAAGAGGAACACTCCGTTACTGCTGGTGGGATTGCAAGCTGGTGTAACCACTCTGGAAATCAGTTTGGTGGTTCCTCAGGAAATTAGACATAGTACTACCAGAAGACCCAGCTATGTCACAAGGACATATGCTCCACCATGTTCATAGCTGCCTTATTTATAATAGCCAGAAACTGGAAACAACCCAGATGTCCCTCAACAGAGGAATGGATACAGAAAATGTGGTACATATACACAGTGGAGTGCTACTCAGCTATTAAAAACAATGAATTTATGAAATTCTTGTGGAAATGGATGGATCTGGAGAATAACATCCTAAGTGAGGTAACCCAATTACAAAAGTACACACATGGCATGCATTCTCTGATAAATAGATATTATCCCAGAAGTTTGAAATATGCACATTTTAAAGGGTATACTTATATAGGAGAAAATTATATATGTGATTGATAAAATTAAACAAAGAAGGTTGTTTCTAAAATCAGACAGAATTATCGACCTGGTTTAATTGTATGTCATTTAAAAAATAATAAGTTACTCCTCATACAATTCAAGCTCCTTAGCTATGCATTAGCCCATCTGAAGAGAATTGAAGGTTTTACTCTATAATACAGTTTTTACTCTATAACACACCAAAAATGGAATGAAATATTAATGCGTAGAGCAATGAGACACCCGCATCACCAATTACTCGGTGTTTGTGAAGGCTAATATACTTTATTCTATGTTACATATTTATGCATCGTACTTTTATATTATTGTATACTCTTGATATTTATGCATTATTTTGACATATTATGCATATTTATGCATTACTAATAATGTATGTCAGTTTTTCCAAAGCATCATACACCACACTCATGTGCACACAAGCACGCATACACATTCATGAGACTTAGTCAAAGAACTAGCATTTATTATAGTTCTGAGTACTGTGGAGTTTCAATGAAAATGTTTATCACACCTTTTAACTAGGTAGAATTCAAATTTTTGTTTGTTTATTTTCTGGTCTGTTGACTAAAGCTGAGACCTCTAGTCATATTTTCTATATCTTAAAAATAAAACTGACCTAGAGGTCTCTTGTAGGTTATAGATGTGTGAAAACTTCAGAGTTATCCAGAAGTGTAGAAGTGTGTATGCAGAACTAGGGTTGACCATCTGTAATTTCAGAGTTGTCCAGAAGTGTAGAAGTGTGGATGCAGAACTAGGGTTCACCAGCTGTGATTATTTCCTTACCCTTCAGAGGATTTTATTTTTAATTCTATTATCTGAATTCTCAATCTTAGTAAGTGCTATTTCTGACTAAGTTGTAGCTACTTCTCACACTGATATCAGGATAAACTCCCAAGATTCTCAAAGTGAGATTTTTTTTAATTGAAAATAAAATATATTCTGTTCTTAATTTTCCCTTCCCCCAACTCCTCCTAGATTCTATGCACCTTCTTACACATATTATGTACCCTTAAAATACTTTTACTTGTATCCCTGGATATCTATGGATTTACATGTTCCTCAGTCATTTCTTTTTTTTTTTCCTCAGTCATTTCTTAAACTAACCAAGCCTTGAAAACTATGGTGGGAATGAGCCTGTAAGAAGAGATTAAGTTTTGAAGGTATAGAAATTCATTTTTTAGAAAACTCCAGAACAACAACAACAACAACAACAAAAACAAAAAAATAAAACAAACAAACAAAAAACAGCCCAGTAAATCTAGAAGATAAAATGAAAGCTGAGATGTCTCGCAGGGTACCCACCATTGATCTATAGGTTATTACCCTATAAAAAGTCACTGGGTGGTCACTACACTGGGTGTTTGGGATCTCAATGTTCCCGAAACTTTTCTTTGGTAAGCTTTTCAACACTAAACACATACCTGAGTTGACATATTTCAGTTAACAAGATCAACTAGCCAGTGCAGAACTATAAGGCCAAAACACAAGGTTAATATATTTATAGACTTTCCCAAACTATGGGCTTGGATAGATTAGATCTTTGTTTTCTTTTTGGAAGTTGGTGCTGTCAACATACGGAGTTATGACCTGAATAGTGTTTGATCGTACAGCCAATTGTGTTAGGATCTGGAGGCCAACTAAATCTGGGACCCTATTACATACAATACACAAAAGGTGACTCCAGTATAATTGAGGAGGATCAGAAGGACAGAATATTCATCAGTTCAATTTATAATATAAATTAGTCAAGATGGTGGAATTTCCCTGATAGTTCCTGATGGAAAAATGAAATAGTGTACTTTGAAATTACTGAGGCTATGGAGTACTCACAAAAAGGGACCTAGCATGACTGCCTTCCAGAAGATCCAACAAGCAGCTGAAAAAGTCAGGTGCAGACTGATCCCTGTGGTTGAATTAGGGAAAGGGTGAAAGAACCTGAGGAGGAGGGTGAGCTTGTAGGAGGATCAGCAGTCTCAATTAACCTGGACCCCTGGGATCTCTCAAACATTGGACCACCAAACAGGTAGCATACACCAGTTGATATGAGGCTCCCAACATATATGCGGTAGAGGACTGCCAGGTCTGTGTTCATTCAGAGATGATGCACCCAACCCTCAAGAGACTGGAGGCTCCAGGGACTTTAAAGGTCAGGTGAGTTGGGGAATAGGGACATCCTCACAGAGACAGGATTTGGGGAGGAGGAACGGGATGTGGAACAGTCAGAAAGGGCATGGAGGGAATAAAGTAAGAAATGTAAATTAATTAATTAATTAATTAATTAAAAAAGAAAAATGATATAATTAAGACCTATCTAGATATGTAGAGTTTTTTTTTCCTTTCTTCTTAGTATAACATGTTGTCATCTAAGTAAATTGACCAAACATTCCCATTACCTGTCTCAATCCCAAACCTGAAGGAAAGTGGAGATATTGTCCATGGCTTGGAGAATAATCACGTTTCCACTGACATAGCACAAATTATTGTATTGAATTCTTTTTAAGTCAAGGCATGAAGAGAATTTAAAATGAGCTAAGAAAATTGATTGAAATGAACTGTAGCTCAGGAAAATCACTATGTAGAAATATGTGCTTTTAAGTAAGAGGTGGGAGTCAAACAATCAATAATCAGTCAAGTGGAATCTGGATGTCAGATAAAAGCCAAGCCAGGATGATCATGGTGAAGACATGTGCTATGGGTTGTTGGGAATGGATAGATGCCTGAGATATTGACTCCGCCACAGAGAAAACACAACAGAACATGCAAGGAGGAAAGGAAAGATGAACATTCTGACTTGTCCTCCAAACTACACTGACAATAGCTAAAAGAGTTTATTTATTTATTTATTTATTTATTTATTTATT
>JADRCC010565159.1:0-12393 GCA_019843855.1 Hylomyscus alleni
ATTTATTTAGAAGCTAGTTCTGTCCAATAGAAAAATAACCTAGTGAGTTATAAATGGACTTCAGAACCTGAACCAGCTTTACAATTTAAGCGTTATATTTCTGCATTTTATTGAATAAATTTATTAACTCCTTTCATCAGAAAGTTTTGTTAGTTTAATAATGTGATGAGTAAATCTTTGGAGAATAAAACTATTAGATTTTAAAAAGCAAATCTTCTGTCAGTCTCCTAAAGTCTATCCTCAACTCTGTTTTCAAAACATTATAAGGGAAGAAATGTTTATATTTACAATTTATATTTACAATTGTATAACATTGAAATAATCTTCTGGCTTTACTTCATAAATTTGAACTTAGGGAAGTTTCATAAAAGCCTAAGCTCTCCCACTGAATAAAACACATAATATTTCAAGGGTATTCTATCAATATAGATATATCTATAAAAACAAAATTATGAAAATATTTTTGTAATATATATTTAACAAAAAGTTTTGTTAAGTTTTGTCTTCATCAATGAACAAGCAGCATTCATTTTAAATATATATGTAGAATGCTATTTTTGCAAATATATTAAGACCTTATTTCTGGGTTATGTAGTTCTTATCAAAATTCTATTTCTAGACAATAAGCACCTTTCTGACGACCTGATGATGATATTCTGAGAATATTTTTCTTATAAATTGAAATTCTGAATAATATTTTATGATTGTACTTTATGTTGTATTCTAGTAAAATATTTTAGTGTACTTGAATATTTTCTAAACTGAGACCAAACATAACTCTTTGTTTGTTTCTTTGTTTGTTTCTTTGTTTGTTTCTTTGTTTGTTTCTTTCTATCTCTCTATCTATATATCTACCTACCTACTTATTAGAAGATACATTTTTTCTTCAAGAGCCCAAGGTAGACTGAAAATCAGAATATATCCTAGAAAGGCCTGATTTTCTTGGCTGTCTTCTTGCCTCAGCTTTCTGAGTGTTGGGAATACAGAGTTGAGGCACCTGACTGACTAATTCAAAGTACTTCCTTATTCCAATATTTGTATATTACATTGTTTTTATGTTTCTGCTTCAAGAGAATTAAAATTTATGTAATTCCATTGATATGAGTAGAAACCCTGCTTTGTTCTTACAAATATGAATGTTAAACATCTTACTAAGTTAAATTTTGTTTGATACTTCCTAACAGGTAGTTAAATTAATCTCATAAAACATCTTGTACATTTAATATAATGAACCAATGAGATCTGCTATCTTTGTAGCTAACAATTAAAAAGACCTATATTGGGTGCTTATGAATAAATGTATTAATGAAGTTAGCTTTTGACTGTGAGCTGTTATCAGAAACGTTAGCAAAGAATATTTAAAGGTAAATGCTTGTATTGTCAAACATTCAGGGAGCTTTTTTATAATATTCAAAATATTTCCTAATATTTAAGAAATCATTGCTAATCTCTGATATCTGAGTCCAGCTTTGCCATGAATGAAAATTTCTAATAATTCATACATTCATTTATTATCTGTTAATTCACAAATTAGGATTGTATTTTATTCCCAACTTCAATATTTAATTCTTGACAAGAATGTAGCAATTTTTGTGGGAAGTTCAATACATTTAGAATGGTGTATTTTAGTCTTTTGCTATATTGTATTACAGCTAGGTCAACTTCATAGTGTGGATCTAGTATGCTCTTGGTGGCATAATAAAACACAAAGTTCAAAACCTATTGTTTAAAAAGCTTATCTCTAGGAATCAAAAAAGTAATTTCATATGTGCCTCTGGAAATTTACAAGCAAAAAAAATCAAATACATGTTGTGTTAATGAGTTATATATGTATTTTTGCTAATTCTGTAAATAGAGTTCGACTACAGAAATTATGTTGTCAACATGTCAGATGAAATCAAATCAGAATAGTAACTCAGAATGTCCAATTACAGGGTTCTGCTATTGGGGGAAATGGTGAATGGAGTCAGATATAACTACAAACACTTAGGACATTCTGTTTTGTAAGAATGTTTTGAAATGAAGATAAACACACATGCAGACACACAGCACACAATCCAAAAGAGCCATTTAGATGCAACATCTATTGTCAATACGATGAACTGAGAGACAGAGCAGGTTGCTGAGTCACCACACCCTCTTTTCCTTGTGGGACAACAGACTGGCAGGCTTTTTCTATGGTCCTGGTATTTTAAATCTACAGACTTGTTTGCCACCACCTAATTACCCAGTTTCAACTTTCTCCCACTTTTCTTTTATTCCCATGACTCCACACCACATCTGAATATAACTACCCTTCCCATGCCTTTGGAACCTTCCCACAGGAATGGTTCCTTGTGTTCCCACCCTCTCTGTGCAAAGTCTGACAGGTTTGTCTCTCACTACAGCCACTATTATTTTTCAGTTCTCATTATTATACCTTTAATTCTATCTTACCCATTTATTTCTAGTTCTTTATAATTTCTCTTCCCAGTTACAAACCATTATCTCCCCTTTGTTATGAGTTTTCTCCCCCAATCATCTCCTATTATCTCTTATTTTAGTACTTGGCTTTCCCTCTTTGATGTCTTTTGGTTTGAACTTCAAGTAATTTGACCCTTTTTGTTAATTCTCTGCCTTATCACAGGCCCATTATCTATTTTTTTCCATCTTTCATCTTTCTTTCTATATATTGAAATTCATACAATGGTATGGCTTAAATGCAGCCTGCAGGGTGATGAGCTGTGGAGAGCTGTCAGAAGGTGAACAAACAGGCTTTTATGATAAAAGGTGGAAGAAGAGCATACATGAGGTTAAAAATAAAAAAATAAAAAAATAAAAAAGCTGCCATTAAAGGATTTAGGTAGTTCAATGTTCATGACATGCTTCCAAAAAGGAGAGAAATGCACTGAGCTCGTAATGACATCATGACAAGAGGAAAGGACTATTTATCTCATCAAAGCTCAGTGAGCTTCAATGCTAAGTTGCTTAAAGCATGTGTTTTAAAGTAGTTTGTGGATGATTAGATCAGAAAACCAATCTTTGAAGTCTGAATGCATATAACAAGGCACTGTGAGGTAGAAATAGATTGAGATGTAGCATGATGTGGGGAAATGGGATTTACTTTCTGCTTAACACTTATCTTTTGACAATTTTTTTTCCTTCTATGAAGTGAATTTAAGTGAACTGAGTACAACAGTGACCATTCCTGTACTCACAAATGTCATCATACTTTTGTTTAGCATGGTCTGAATCAAAGATTGAAAAGTTTCTACTCAAGTTCTTTTTCCTCAGGCCATTCAACTCAAACTCTGGTGTTGCTTAGCTCTGTATATCTGCCTTAATTTTTATATATTTAAGAAAAAGGGCACCTGAACACAGACATTTAATGAGAATGTTCGAGATACAAAAATAACAAATCATTTTTGCAATCAAAACTGAAAAGGAGAGCTGGAGAGGTGGGTCAGCGGTTAAGAGCACTGACTGCTCTACCGAAGGTCCTGAGTTATCCCAGCAACCACATGGTAGCTCACAACCATCCATAATAAGATCTGACGCCCTCTTCTGGTGTGTCTGAAGACAGCTACGGTGTACTTGCATATAATAAATAAATAAGTAAAAAAAAAACTGAAAAGAAAACTCTTAGCAAGAATGCATTATATTCTCCTCTTGACTATATTTGCTTGTTTTATTTTTCAATTGAAAATAGATTCTTTTTCGAGACAATGCTTCCTGACCAAAGGTTCCCTTCCCTGCAGTCCTCCCACTCCCAAATCTTACCTCTTCTCTTCCCCAGATCCACTTTCTCTCCATTTACCTTCAAAAAGAGCAGGCCTCCAAGAGACAAAAACAGAACAGGACAAAACAAGACACAGAGAGACAAGGCTGGACAAGGCAATCCAATAGGAGAGTAAGAGTGTATAGAGCAAGCAAAAGAGTCAGATACACCTGTTCCTACTGTCAGGAGTCCCATAAACTCACGAAGCTAAAAGTCATACCATATATACAGAAGACCTGGTGTAAGCCCATCCAGGCTCCATGCTTGGTGCTTCAGTCTCTAAGACCTCAAATGAGCCCTGCTTAGTTGATTCAGTGTTCTATGTTTTCAGTGTTGATTCCTAGTAAAGGAATCTAGTGGAGATCTCTAATTTAAGATCTTTCACATAATGTCTGGTTGTGGGTCACCGCATCTGCTCTCATTTGCTACTGGTATAAGCCTGTCTCATAATGACTGGATAAGATATAGATCTATGAGTATAGCAGAGTATTATTAGGAGTTATTTTATGCTAATTTTTCTCAGTTGTGTTTAGTTCTACTATAGGTCTCTGTTCTATACAGTATAACAGAAGAAGCCAAAAGATATAGGAAATCTTTTAATCACAAAGTGTGGCACTAGGGTTTCCTAAAGATAATGGGTAGTCAGTCATCAATGGGAGGAGAGGCCCTTGGCCCTGTGAAGGTTCTATGCCCCAGTGTAGGGGAATACCAGGGCCAGTAAGCAGGAGGGATGGTGAGCAGGGGGAGGGGGAGGGAACAGGGAATTATTTCAGCTTTTGTTTTTATTTTATTTTATTTTGGAGGGGAACCTGAGAAAGGAGATATTGTAAGTAAAGAAAACATCCAATAAAAAAAGAAAACGTATAAATAGTAGAAAATGCTTAAATATATTAGCATAAATAAATAGAACTGTCACCAAATTAGTTTGAGAAAATGTAAATATGCAAATACTTTTAATTTTAGGTAAAGAGTAACATGACTTCTGGTAGATTTTAATTGTATGAAAGTAGAAAGAAAAATCAAAAGGTTTATACATCATAATATCATGAGAGACTTTCAACCTACATCTACAGTCTCCTTTATTATAGAAATGTTTAATCCCAACTGAGGTTTTCTACCCTGATTCTGACCATTTCTTTCCAGGATAAAAGACACACATAGCCCTTATATTTACAATAAGTCTTAATCAGCATTAGAGCTAGGCAGATATCTACATTCTATGCTATTAAGAATCTATTTTCCTATCAATAACCCCCAATTATTATATACTATGTTTTACCTGGGCTTCTTTTAACTCCATTTGGCCAGCCCTCAGGATCATGTTTTTTATGGCTTTCCTAACCTATGGTGGCTTTCCTCTCCTCCACCTTCTTTTCATCCTGGTTCTCCTTGACCCTCAAGCCTGGCAAAGCTAAACTCCACCTATGTCTCTTTTATCCAGCTATTGGCTATCAGTATCTTTATTTACCAATGAGAAATAACTCAGGGCAAGATCATACAGTGTCAGTTGGTTCTACATGCAGATTCTTTCTTATCTGGGACAATAAGGTTTTGGGGGCCCAATATTAACTTTAGAAAATGTACAGCATCATACCAACATATTATACTCCTTTTATCTGTATATTTTACATTTAAAAATGGAGTATGGAGATAAACTTTTTAAATCTAGTTTTATTGTTTACTGATTCGCTTTATATCTTGCTACCTTTTAGTCCCCCTCCCCCAATTATTTCCCCATTCCCCCTCCCATTTTACTCTGAGCAGGCAAGCAGACCTCTGAGTATCCCCTCACTTCAAGTCTCTGCGAGGCTAGACACTTCCTCTCTTATTGAGACCAGACAAGGCAGCCTAGCCAGAAGACAAATATCACATCCAGGCAACAGCTTTTGGGATAGCCCCCTCTCAAGTTATTTGATATACATATGAAGACTGAGCTGCACATCTGTTACATATGAGTGGGGAGCCCTAGGTCCTGCCCCAGTGTATGTTCGTAGGATCAGACTCAGAACCCCAAGGGTCCAGGTCAGTTGATTCTGTTGATCTTTCTGTGGAGTTCCTATCCCGTTTGTGGCCCACAATCCTTCATCCTTTTCTTTCATAAGAGTCCATAAGCTCCATCCATTGTTTGGCTCTGAGTCAGCTACTGGAGGAGCCTCTCAGAGCACGATATGTTCCTGTCTGCAAGTACAACACAGTGTCATTTATAGTTTCAGGAATTCGTGCTTGTCCATGGGATGGGTCTCAAGTTGGACCATTTTCTTGTTGGCCATTCCCTCAGTCTCCATTCCATCTCCATGTCTTCATTTCTTGCAGAAAGGATCAATTTAGGGTTGAAAGATTTGTGAATGGGTCGTTGTTTTTATCACTCCCACTGTCGTTCCTGACAGGCTACAAGAGATAGCCTCTTCAGGTTCCATGTCATTACTGTTGTGAAGCCACAGCTAAGGTCAGCCCATTGATTTTTGGGTGCCTGCATTATCCCAGGTCTCTGTCACTTCCTGGAAATGCCTCTCCCTCCTGCACCATCAAGTGGAGATTTCCATTAATTTTCATGACTCTCTAGTCATCGTTCCTATCCTTCCCTATCCTTGATCCTGAAGCTCCACAGTTCCCTCGCCATTCTACTTCCACCCAGTTCACTGCCTCCATCTGCCCCTTATTTCCCCCTTCTAAGCAAGATTCAGGGATCCTTGCCCGTGCGTTCCTTCTTGTTTAGCTTCTTTGGTGTGCAGTGTATCATGGTACCTGTATATTATGGCTAATACCTACTTATACCATGCATGCTCTTTTGGGACTGAGTTAACCTCTCAGGATGATATTCTCAAAGTCAATCCATTTGTCTGCAAAATTCATCATTTTTTTTTTAAATAGCTGAATATTATTCCATTTTACAGAAGTAACATTTTTTTTTAATCCATTCTTCAGGTGATGGACATCTGGGTTGTTTCCAGCTTCTGACTATTATGAATAAAGGTGTTATGAACATATTTGAGTGTCTTTGTGAGATGGTGGAGCATCTTTTGGATATATGTCTAGGAGTGGTATAGCTGAAACTTGAGGTAGAACTCTTCCCAGTTTTCTGAAATTCTGCTAAATTAATTTCCAAAATGTTTGTACAAGTTTTCATTCCCACCAGCAATGAGTGTTTCCCTTGCTCCATATCCTTGCCAGTATGTGCTAGCTCTTGTACTTTTTATCTTATCCATTCTGATGTGTATAAGATGGAACCTCAGAGTTGTTTTAACTTGCATTTCCTGATGACTAAGTACTTTGAATATTTCTTTAAGTGCTTCTGAGCTATTTGAGATTACTCTGCTGGGAATTTTCTGTTTAGTTCTGTACCCCAGTTTTTAAAATGTGTTATTTGGGTTGTTGGTATCTAACTTCTTGAGTTCTTTTTAAATTTGGGGTATTAGCCCTCTGTCAGATGTAGAGTTGGTGAAAACCCTTTTCTAATCTGTGGGGGGTCATTTTTTACTATTGACAGTGTCCTTTGCCTTCCAAAAGCTTTTCAGTTTCAAAAGATCTCGTTTATCAATTGTTGATCTTGGAGTCTGAGCCATTGGTATGCTCTTCAGGAAATTGTTTCCTATACCAATGTGTTCAAGAGTATTTCCCACTTTCTCTTCAATGAGATTTTGTGCATTAAGTTTTATGTTGAGGTTGTTGATCCACTTGGACTTGAGCTTTGTGCAAGATGACAAATATGGATCTAGTTTTATTTTTCTACATACAGAATGCCAATTAGATCAGTACCATTTATTGAAGATGTTTTCTTTTTTCCATTGTATATTTTTGGCTCCATTGTCAAAGATCAAGTGCCCATAAGTGTGTGGTTTTATTTATGGATCTTCAATTCTATTCCATTTATCAATGTGTCTGTCTCTGTACCAATACCATGCAGTTTTTGTCATTATAGCTTGAGGTCAGGGATGGAGATTCCCCAAGAAGTTCTTTTATTGTTAATAATTGTTTTTTGGGATCCTGGGCTTTTTGTTTTTCCATATGAACTTGAGAATTGCTCTTTCCATGTCTTTGAAGAATTGTGTTAGAATTTTGATGGGGATTAGGCTGAATCTGTAGATTGCTTTTGTAGGATGGCCATTTTTACTATATTAAGTCTGCCAATACGTGAGCATGGGAGATCTCTCCATTTTTTTGAGATATTTTTCAATTTCTTCTTGAGAGATTTGAAGTTCTTGTCATACAGATCTTTCATTGTTTGGTTAGAGTTATCACAGGATATTTTATACTTATTTCTTATGTGAACTTTTATTTGCTAAATTATACATTACCCCTAGAGCTTTGTGTTCAGTGACTTGGTGTCCTGCCATACTGCAGTTTTCTATTACAGTTTCCCCCACATTTTACTTGGTCACTTTTCACCCAAAGAAAATTATTTACCTATTGAAGAATTTGTGAATTTGTGGTAAAAAAAAAATGCTGCCTTTCTAGAATCTGGCTTGAATACAGACACATCCTGTCCTCCATACACACCTTTAATCCCCAACAATGTAGGTAAAATTAGTTTGTAGAAGCAAGAAGCCATGTTGGGTAGTAGTATCTAACTGAAGACCAGACAAAGTGATGAATCAGACAAAAATTTGACAGAAGCAATCAGAGATATGACCAGCTCACCTCTCTCGAGAACAGCACCAGCAAGAAAGTTTACTTAAGAATAGTACCAACAGAGAGAGTCAGTCAGTTCTGCACAGTCAAGTTCAATATGGCAGAGTCAATTGGGAGTCAGTGAAGTGAGGGCAGTACACTGGAGCTGAGTTCCTTCATGAGGTCTTGTGGTTCAGTACAGGTCAGCAGAGGCAGTTGGAGCCAGAGAATGAGAAGGAGCCAGAAGATTACAAGAAAATGCCAAGTTAGTTTAAAGCCAAGCAGAGCAATTTGGTGAAAAGAAGAGAGGGGGCAGTTCAAATCAACCAGCTTGGAGAGGAGTTTTTGAGCCCGAATAGCTGAGTTCAACCAGCCTGCCAAACTTCCAAAAGAACTAGAAAGTATGAGCTTATTCAGAAACAAACCTCTGCAGTGACAATTACATAAGGTGAACAAAAGTAACTTTTATGAGCAACAAAATTTCATGTATGCAATAGCATTTGAATATCCATAAAATACTGTTTTTCTGTAGTTATGAACTACTTCTGTCTCCTCTAATGTCATTTATCATACTACAATGTTCCCTAAATCTTTAATGAAAAGATGTAATATGTATATGCATTTGTAACAGAGTATTATGTGTATTATTCTTTGTGCTTGTTGGCCAGTTGTGTTCCTATATTAGAACATATCTACTGCAAAAGCAGTTTCTTTGATGAGGTTAAAGAATTGCACTAATCGATGGGTATAGTGAAAATACTTAGGAGGCAATTTAACCCTATGGTCACATAGCAAAGTAACAGTAGTGTCTTTTTTCTTAGGCTTGTTAGCAACACATCCAGAGGCTTTTGACTCAGTACAATACATGAGTTTTCTCTAATGGACTGATTCCCAAATCCAATAAGAATGTTGTAGATTATTGCAATAATATTCATGCCACTACATCTCCAGTGAACATAGTTTGCCTGTCCAATTATTATTGTAGCTCACAGGACTCATAGGTAGTTAAGGTAATCAAGTAACTTCATCAAATTTCTCCCCCAATAATATTCATAGCACTTTCTAGCACTATAAAAGCTAGCCAGTTGTGACTGATATAAAGTCTATTGAGTTTTATTTTTAAATTTTTCTCTAATTTCAGGTTTATTTTTGTCTGGATTTTCTTTAGATGTTTTCTTTCTTATAGTCTGTTTTTACTTTATGGGATTTCTTTATTTTATTGAAATGTTTTTGTGGTTGTCATTCTAATATTTATTCATATTCCTTGTGGGTTCCCTGAACCAATTTTAAATGCTATTTTGAATTCATTGTTTTGTGTGTTGTATGTTATTTTTATGTAACAGTATTATGATAATAATTTTTCAGAAAAGAAATGTTGTCTGTATTGATTTTTGCCTGTTCATGGTGCTAGTTCTAACTAGTTAATGTGTTAATAGATTATTGGAGATGTTTCTGCCTCTGTTAGACCTAGGCACAGCTTCTGAGTACAGGAATTAATACTCCTTAAGTGAGGAGGTTCTTTCTGTTAATTCCCAAATGTCTGTGGGAGATACACAAGGCATTTGCTCAGGTGGCTAGTGCTGGAGTCAGAGTGGTAGGCTGAGCTATCTTTGGGAAATGTGTTGGAAACTATATGGTTCTTAAGTATGTATGATTCATAATTAAAGTTTTGACATATACACATGTCTCTCTGACAATTTAGATATAAGTGTATGTGAAATCCTTTCATAAAATCTTAATAATTTATGATTTGCCATGTTTCTTTAAAGATATAAGAAGTGCTCAAATTATTGAAAAAATCCAGTGTGTTTATTATTTTTAGGAACGTACTGATTTAAAGAACCCATTAAATTATTTCTAAATAAAGACTCTCAGAGATTTGCTATAATGGAAACTGAAGGTGCTACATAATTAGCAGTTATGGACATTAACAGTTCATTTTCTTAAATGAATTAAATGTGCCACCTGGTTATATTATCGCACTTTGGTGGTATACTAACAATATTTTTTTCAACTGAAATGTGTCAGTGATAATCTACATTCTCTGTTATCATTTTTTCTGATCAAGTTTTATGTACACTTAAAGATATTGATAAATACTAAAGTCTATGAGAAAAAATAAACAATGGTCAGAGTAGAAATGACTTCAGTTTGTAGCACATACTGTGCATACGAAAAACAACCTACACTACAAATTGATAAATATAAAGTTGTAAAAAACATGATGGTCACTGTAGAATAAAGACTCTTAGTTGTTTTCTTTCAAAGGACTCTAATTTGAATTTTATATAGCATTGGTTTTACTTCCAGTTTTGTGGACTTGACCTGGTCAAAGCAACTATTAAATGGGAGGAATAAACAAATCTGCACAAATGAGTATATCTATTTTATCTTGATGTGCAGAGCAGGGCTTATCCACTTGAACATCTGCCTTGACAGCAGTCCTAACTAGCCACAGATCTGAAAACATATTCTGCTCAGCTTTGGGGCAGCAATACAAGACTTGGGCAGCTAAAGGTCTGGGAAAAGTGTCTTCCAATTACTTAATATCTTCTACTAGATGAACAAATATTCTAACAAAGTAATGTCATTGTTTATATGTGTCATGACAGAACGTAAGTTTAGGAATCCTTCTGAAGAACAAGGTACAATCTAGAAAAGAATTGTAAAGAATAGGAAGTAATTCGAATGAAGTGGACTTGAAATACAAATCTGTCCATTGATTTTTGTGGCTTGAAAATAAAATACAAAAGAACATGGAAAAATTATATAAACCTTTTTATATGAAATTGAATTTTGAAAACATCAAAGAAGAGATTATATCATAAAAGACCAGTCTAATTAAATAATGTATTAATTTTTCTTTGTGTTGTATAAGTATTAAAACATTTTAGAGTTATGATTCTGCATGTTGCTTTGACTCCCTTAATTCTTTACTCTGTTGAATGTTGGACCTTCATCTTTCTTCCATATTGTTCACCTATTTTAAAAGTACCAGTTAAGCTTCATTTCTCTGCCTTCTATTTGAGATATATAGAAAGGTATTTAACATACAAGTGTTTGTATTATTTTGCTTGTGGCTTGTTTTCAATTAACAGTATTATGTTTCTATAACATTAGTGCTTATTAAGTAACAAGGAGAACAAGAAAAATTATTAAAAGTCAACATAATAGCATCTATGCTTTAGAAATATACTGTTGCTAAGACCAAACTGTTCATGTAATAAATCTTCACCTGAGATAATAGTGAACTTGTTTGTGGAACTCTAAGTAGCTTTCTATTTTATAACATTTGACTTCACAAGTACATACCTAAACTGAACATTTTAAGTATATTTTTCATATACTCTTACAGAGATGCTAAATTTCTAAGACAAATTCCAAGGTAATTTATAATCTTTCTTATCATCTAAACCCACAGATAGTTATATAAATTTCTCCATTTTAAGCCTCCTTTTCTAATTATATAGAGTAAGTTTTGAGTCTCAAGGTGCCAAAGAACCACATAATATATTCCTTCTGGTTAAGGTATTATATCTTTGAAAACAAAAATTCTGGATTTTATATTTTGTTCATCAAAACATAAATTTGTGTTCTTTTACAGCTTTCAACTACAATTCACCATATTTATTCACCAGCTTTCTTCAGCTTCATTTAATTTTAAATATTAAACTTATTTTCTATAGCTTGGTAATCTTGAGAAAGGCTTTCAGTGTTTCAGTTCTAACATTCAAATAATATTAATCTCACTGATTATTGTGAAGATAAAATCTGTTTCATGAGCTTGACATAATTAAAGCTCAGGATATAACTGATGCTTAAATGTTAATAGCTATCATGTTTAAAGAGAAAGAGAACGATGGTTACAGGTTTTCAAACCAGCAGTCAACTGTCCTCTAAGCTTTAATTAATTCACTAATTAGGATGATTGATCTTGCTTAGGTCTTTATAGATTTATTTCCCTGTACAATTGACCAAACTCTGTTTCTGTTGCCTGTGTGACAAATACCTTGTTAAATCCAGATGGA
>JADRCC010565165.1:0-13201 GCA_019843855.1 Hylomyscus alleni
TTGTCATTTGGCTGGCTCTGAAATTTTTGTATTAGCATCTTTTAAATTGTTATCTTATTAATATATAAAACTGATTGGGTAATTAAGCCTTAAGAGTTTTGCTTCTACCGGGTACTATGTGCTAGATACTGATTGTGTGGGTAGAACATCGTATGCAAGCAAGATGATCTTTCTAGCTGGGAGAAAATAACAAGAACTCGCCGGGACATAGTGATGTGGCCAGCTGGTGTGGGGGTTGAGGAGGACAAGAGAGTTTACAGGGTGGTTTTCCATTTAAATATTTCCCTCAACATGACTATAAAACAGAAAAATTACAAGGATATTTCCTATGAGACTTCCTACCTAGTGAAGGAAATTAAAGGAAGGCAAATAGTTAAAATACACAAGGAATGCTCATTTCTGGGTGCATATTAAAATCATTCAATATGAACCCCTAACTGAGAGTCCAGATCTTTTGTGTTCAAACTCCATTTTAGAGAACCTGACATAAGGTTAAACTCCAGTTAACTAATAGGATGGTACCTAGCACCAGTTTCCAGGTTATTCCCTAACATATCTGCACCTCCAGGTTACAAACCCACCCCTGCCACTTCACTTCCTAATAACCACCAATCAGGAGGAAAGCAGAAGTTAAGTTTATAGTTTGGCTCCCAGCACCAGTCGATTATGTTAAAGCCTATAATGGCCCCTAATCTGTATGTCAGACTAGATACCTCTACTTGCCTCTATAAATGCTTGCCGGAAACTAGGCTCAGGGCTCTATCTTTCTGTCCTGGTGTGTCAGGGGTGTCAGGGGGCCCAAGATTGAGCTTGTGATAAAGAGACTGTAATGAGACTGCATGGGAATCAGCTCTTTGGTTCTCTTTTGGGGTTCATGAAAGCTTCCTGGCACAACATAACTAATAATTCAGATTTATTTCACTGAGAATGATACCAGAAATTGTATTGAGCATGGTATTTTCTGTTAGGGTCCTAAATAATTAAATTGCACAAAAATATTTGAGAGCTCATAAATTCTACTCATTAGAAACCTGTGCAAAGAAAAAGACAAGGAAATATAGACCTCTGAGATCTAAAAGTTATGAAGGAGAAAGAGATCTTAAAAAAGAAGAAAAAGATATGCAGGCACACACACAGAGATGTAAGAGAAAATGGTAACATTGTTCGTGTAGAGAAAGGAATCGATGAAGATAAAAACTCCTTTCTGCAATACCGGCTATAAAAAGAATGATGATAATTCAAGTGGGATTGGGGGTAAAGCATTTTAGATGGATTATAAACACGAAAGGTAAATGGGGCAGCTGCTGCTTCCTACTCCAGAAATAATAGAGAGTTATAGTTTATTCCTCTTGACTGACTAGGACCAGAGAAAGAAAGATCGAAAGCCTGGATATTGAAAAGGATAGTTTTGTGAATGCCTATGCAGAGAGTAAAAGGGAATATAAGTAGGCAGATGTATGGATCCTTAGAAATAATAAATACCAAAATACTAAGTAGATAGGCAAAAATAAACTAGTGTCAAGAGCAAATTTAAGAATGAGGAAAGTAACACTGAGTGATATATTGTCCTCTCCTCAGCTCATAAAATATTTATCCATTGTGTGGTCTAGTGCAGGCCAAAGAAAAGAAGGTTAATGGAAAGGTTTGCACTGCATTGCCGAGTAAGAAGGGATTAGAAGGCTGGGCTTCAGCTGCAGAAAGAACATTGCATAGTTATTGTGGCTGTCCTTTGATTCAAGAACTGGAATAGGCAGAAAATGTTTGAATTCTTAAATATAAAGAGACAAAATGTTACAAAAATACTACTAAAGATCTAAATGGGAAGAAAGTCTCTATTTTATTTTAAAATATCAATTAGATGAAAATATAAATCCAGATAAAATTACTTATTCTATGTAATAGATGAGAATCCTTCTGAATGTATTCACATGAAAAGATGCTGAAAATAAATATTAACTTCTCAACATTGAAAATGTCAATTTTTATAAAGAAATAAACTTGAGATTATTTTCTAATGCAGGTATGGATTGTTCCAAATTCCCCATACTCTTTACTACAATGAAACGATGGTTGGCAAATATGATGATTATGCTGGCTAGTATTTATGTCAACTTGATGCAAGAAAGGGTCATTTGGGAAGAAGGAATCTTTAGGTGAGAAAAAAATCCTTCACAGGATTGACCTATGGGCAAGTTTGTAAGGCATTTTATCAATGAATGATTGATGTGGGAGGTATGGCTACCTGTGAGTGATGCCACCCCTGGGAGAGTAATCCTGAATAGTATAAGAAAGTAGTATAAGAAAGTCATGAGGAGCAAGCCAATAAACAAGATTCCTAAATGAGTTCTGCTTTAATTCTTGTCTTGAGGTTCTTTCATTCCTACTTTTCACTCTTTGATGATGTTCTACAATGTGGTGCTATTAAAAAAAATTACCTGTGGTGGTTTGTTTGTAAGAGTCCATGATTCACCGAAGAATGATACCCCAGACTCAAATAGAATGTAAATGAAGAAAAGTGCAGGAGTCCAGCATGCCAGGGTCTCTCATTACCAGAATGCAGTATATTAGTGAACTCTGGGGTAGATGACTGCTATGCTAATCTGTTGGGTCTATCTCTATGTATATTCCACTTCTGGGGTGTTGGGGCTGGAAACTTGCTGGGGAGGTCTAGGTTACTGAGGAATTAGCTGAGGAAGTCTGGAAACTGCTGTTGACCCATTGTCCTTGCTTTATGTCAGGTGCATGGGGCATTCCATTATTTTGACTTGAAGGCTGAAACCAGTTTATTTTATTTTATTTTCTTCTATTAGTAATTGACTTGCCTCTTCTTGCCTGGGCTTGGCCTAGTTTCCTTAACTACCAATTTGAAGTTTGTCATGGAATCAGCCCAGCCTTCTCAGTTAGAGATAGCCCCCATAATTTTGAGGGTTTAAATACTTGGTTTAAATACAGTTAGTTGCTGTTTGGGGAGACTTAGGAGTGTGGCTTTAATGGGGAAGGATCTCACCTATGGTGGGCTTTAAGATCTCAAAAGCCTTAAGCATTTTCAGTTGATTCTCTCATCATTTGTAGATGGAGATGTAAGCTCTTAGCTGCTGCTCCTTTGCTATACCAATGTTCTTGTCACCATGCTTCCCACAGTGATATGATGGAAATAAACGCACTTTTCCTTTTATAAGTTGATCTGATCATTGTATTCCAAACAGAAATAGAAACCCTAAGACATGAATACAGTTTTGGACCTTTTTTATTATTTCTGTTACCTTTCTCCAATATTCCAGCTTGATATTCTTCAGAGAGAGAATTTGGAATCATTGACAATATAAAGGAAACAACTGTGCATCAATTAAACTATATATTCTACATGTCTTATATTCTTTGTGTTCTGTTTTTTGTCAAGAATTTTCATCATGGTAAAAGTGTAAGAAGAATAGATAAATAAAAGTACAATATCTTTTAGGCAAAACAGCACATCAGATAATTGTAATTTCTTTCTTTCTTTTTTTCCAAATGGAATATTTAACTTGGCATATGCATAACATATTCATAGGTTTTTAAATTCACTGCCTCTACTGTTTGGGTTTGAAATATCCATTACAAATTTTCAGTTTGAAACTACTAATTATTCAAGTCCTATATTCATTCTCATTCTGGCTTTTTTGATGTTTCTATCATTATATTCTATGGATAGTATCACTCACATCAATAAATCCTAACATAGTTAATGTGGCAAATCAGTATCTCTTCCATAGTTCTCTCTTCTGATCTTCAGATCCATATCTCTGTTGAACTACTATCTGTTTGTATTATTCAATATGTCTTAAACCTGTATAATTTTTCCAATCCTAGAAATATTTAAAGCAAGTTCTTGCTTTTTTAATGACTTCAACCCAAATTAACACAGTGGAAAATTTCCAGTTATTCTATGTTCAAAATGACCTCATGATGCAAATTTCAGTTAAAATATATCATGTATAATAATGAAATTAGACAATTAGCCAATTTTCTAAGATAATACCTGGGTATAGCGAACTCCTCCTTTGAGTTAACTGGCAACTGAATGTAAAAAGTTTCCACCACCCTGAGGTTAACTTCCTTCTTATTCAGACCTTCATCATCTCATTCCTATAATTTATTTTTGATTTTTGAGACAGGGTTTCTCTGTATAGCCCTGGCTGTCCTGGACCTCACTCTGTAGACCAGGCTGGTCTCAAACTCAGAAATCTGCCTGCCTCTGCCTCCCAAGTGTTGGGATTAAAGGCTCCTATAATTTTTGAGCCCAGATTTTTCTGCTTGTCAGATGCTCCCTTTGATACTATTTCTGGAGTTCCTTTTTTTTTTTAAAGACCTCAAATCTGATTGCCATTTCCATGAGTATCCTTGGATAAAGTTAAACTTTTTAGTGTAACATAATGTAATAAGTAGTTCCAAGTACTCTTACTTGTAAGCTAGTAAGCTAATAAGAGTAATGGTTGAAAGCACAATACTGTCAGAGAGATGAGACTTTTCTCATGGAAGCAGGCTGTTAGAACTTTATCGTTCATGCAAGAACCCAAAAGAAGGCAGCATCCGCTGTGCAAAAGGTAAGAAGCACACTTCAAACAAACATGAATTGCTAATGTTAGGTGTGACTAGGGTGATGATATCTGTGATCCTCAGCCCTAAGCAGAGTTTTCTTCACACATTCCATATTCCAAGGTTCTTCTTTCACTTCCATGGAACAAAGATCAGATGAAAACATGTTGAATAAGGAGGTCCAGAAGAAAGCTCATATGGATAAGGGAACAAACTCCCCACCATGATCATTTTTGAATAAGGAGCTAAAACCCAAGCCTCCAGGAAAGGATCATAAACCA
The DNA here is from genome assembly GCA_019843855.1 of Hylomyscus alleni. Classification (NCBI taxonomy): domain Eukaryota; kingdom Metazoa; phylum Chordata; class Mammalia; order Rodentia; family Muridae; genus Hylomyscus; species Hylomyscus alleni. The sequence continues at coordinate 4,857 of JADRCC010565165.1, forward strand.
CTATTATGTTTAGTGCAGAAGCAAATATACAGTTATAGTATAGGAAGAACAATAAAGAATGTTATCACAGCCAGCATCCTCTCCTAATAGGAGAAGCAGTAGGATATTGCCACATTAGTTAGCTAATTCTACTACATATATATAACTGAATTAGGAAAATTAAGTGCAAATGCTGAGAAAGCACCTCTCCTATGGGCCAGGAAAACAGCCTGCTAAAGCCTGAGTTAGAAGCAGAACAGCAGAGAATTCTCTGTCTCTGTCACAGATACCAAATAAGAAGTTTCAAAAGTCTACAAGTTAGGTAGTTGACACTCTGCCTTAGGGCAAATCACATCACAATAATATGGGCTAAGAAGGGAATAGCAATGGGTATCATCTGCATCTGTGTCAAGTGAATCTGATTAGGAACACAGGTTTTCCACTAATCGGGACCTGACACTCAGCTGCATTAGTCAGATATCTGTGAGCTTCAACAGAGGAAATTGTATGCTTCTAAGAATTTGGGTGACACAGAGGCAGCATTTCTGTAAAAAAAAAAAAAAAAAAAAGAAAGAAAAAAAGTAAGAAATAAAATAAGATAAATAAATGGTATAAATATTTTATTGTATATAAATTTTATTCCCAAAGAAGCAAATATAACAATGGGAACATATTGAACTCTAGCTGATGCCATGCATACTAGCCTAACATGAGTTATATTAACAAATATTAAATATATCCTGGAGATGTAAATGTCCATTTACAAATGGATTAGATCTGGAATCAACTAGGAGAATAGCTTCTATAAACCAACAGATGCATTTCCAGGAGAAATAACACATGAAGGAAGTCACTGCTTTATTGTCAGCCTGACCTTGCAGCAATGGCCATGATAGGAAGAATTCCAAGAAAACACAGTGCTGTGTGTAGGCCTAGTTTTGTGCTTTAATGGTGAATTCATGGCTGTTGCTGCTTTTCTTGTCACTGTCCCTACTACTATAACTAAGATTTGCCATTGACATCAGAGCCCAGCTCTTTCTAACTTTCATCATGGGTGGTCAAGGCATCTGCCAAGTCTTCAGAAGTTTTTTAGGACTGCTGAGACATCCAGTACTGTGGACTGAGCAGCTGCCTGGTTCTCAGTCTCTAGCATATAGACAGCCATTGTTATACTACCCTGTTCCTATTATGTAAGTAAATCTCATAAGTCTCTTTCATTATATATAGAGAGAACTCTGACTAATACAGTTTCAGATCAAGATACAAAATGAGGTGAATAGAGGTCTTAGTTATAACAATCTGAGCTGGGAAATATTTAATATGAACTCTATCTGAGAAGTTTACTCTATTTCAGAGAATAAAAAGGAAAATATCAACATTGGAAGCTTAAAAGAGGTATAATAAAATATAGCTAAATATATAATGGCTATTCTGAGTTCAGAAAAGTTAGTAAAACAGAACACACATGATGAATTTGGGTTCTGATTCCAAGCTGAACTGTAAATATGCTGCAAAAATTTTCAATTAGAAGACAAAAGAGCCTATACATCCACGCTTGACATTTGGGATCACTGAAACTGGTGTTTTTGTAAATTTTGTTTTTGTTTTGGCCTTAAACTTTATTAAAGCATGTATATATATCTCCTCACTCCTACCCTGATGCTCCAGCAGTTTAAGTGTTGGAAACTTATTTCTTCAATTCATATGTTGACATATGAATTGACATTTGAAAGTGAGCCTTTGATGATGTTAATAAGTTGAATGCTTTTTACCAACCCATTTTGTTAGTCCTGTCTTTTTATTGGAATAATTGAAACATTGATTTATTAATGAGCAATGTGTGTTGATTTCCATTATTTTGTTGTTATGCTGTGGGGTTTTCTCTTGTTATCTTGATTTGTTGATCTGAGATTATTTATTCTCTGTATGTGTTTTTTTTAATATGATTAATCTCTTTAGATTGAAGTTTTCCTTCTAACACCTTCTGTAAAGCTGGATTTGTAGAATGATGCTGTTTAATGCTAGTGTTACTATAGAATGTTTTTCTTTCTCCATCTATTGTGATTGAAGGTTTTTCTCAGTATAGTTGTCTCTAGTTGGTATCATAGAATTTCTAGAACATCTGCACAGGCCATGTTAGCTTTAGAGTATCCACTGAGAAGTCAGGTGTTATTCTAATGAATTTGTTCTTATATGTTCTTTAATCTTTTTCTCTTGCAGGTTTTGATATTCTTTCTATGTTCTATACATTTAGTGTTTTGAATATTATGTGTCACAAGAATTCCCATTTCTGGTCCAGTCAATTTGGTATTCTGTATGCATCTTTTACCTTGCGAAACAATTCCTTCTTCAGGTTAGGGAAATGTTCTTGTCATTTCACTGAAAAAATTTGCCTTTGACCTAGAATTTATCCTCTTCATCTATTTATATGATTCATAAAAATGATATTTTCACTGTTCTCTGTCTTTCTGGATATTTTATGCTTAAATTTATTTAGATTAAATATTCTTCTCTGACTGAAGTATCCATTTCTTCTACCTTGTCTCCAATGGCTAAGAGTCTCTCTTCGATGTCTTGTACCCTGAAGGTGAGGCTCACCTTTGAGATTTTTTGTTTGACTCCTTAAACTTTTCATCTCCAGTTTCATCTTAGTGTAGGTCTCCTTTAGTGATTTGCTTTCTGTTTTTAAGTCTTGAACTGTTTCCATCATTTCCTTGTACTATTTGCTTGTTTGTTTGTTTATTTGCAGACTTCATTAATCTTCAGTTTTATTCATATACACTTTGCTGTCCTTGAATATATTCAGAATGACTGTTTTAAAGTCCCTATCTTATGCTTCAGCTATACTGCATTTCTTGGGGTCTATTGTATGTAGTATGGTTGCTGGGTTCTAGTTGAGCTGCTAATGGTTGTACTTTTGGACTTGTGTCTAGGCATCTAGTTTGGGAATAATTAGGAGTCCAGGTATTGATATCTAGTTTCATCTTTCTTGCGTATGTGTTGCATTTCTTTATTTCTGTTGATCTAGCTCAGTATTAGGAATGTTCAGTTGCCTGGTAGAGTTCTGAGTCCCTGCCATTTTTAACCACTGGGGAACTCATGTAGAGTTCCTAGGTATTGTGGGCTAATGCAAAGGAATGTGGATGGGTTAGAAAGTAGTGGGGAGCTGAAAATATTCACAGGAAGAAGGAAATCATTATCTGCAACTAGGTTTAATGAAATCCTCAGCAAAAGACAAGAATGAGGGTAGGCTCCTTCCTGCAAGTAGGCTGCTATAGGGCCAGGAATGAGACTGGAAAATTGAAAATGGGGAAAGGAAGAAATAAGATTGCCTATATGATTTTCAGGCTGGTGTGGCTAGCAGGTTCCTCGGTAAACTAGGAGGTAATTAGTGTTGTGGGAAACACTCTAGGATTTGTGGTTTATTAAGAGAAGAGACTTGGATACACTTGCTGTGTTATTGTTACATTCTGGCCACAAATGCTGTTGAATTTTCTCTCCTAGTTTATCTAGAAAATGCTGTTAAATTTTCTTTCCCAGCTTATCCACTAGCTTAAGTAGTGGACCTTTGGGTGTGGCTATGGGGGAGTTCCCAGAAAGATTTAATTGAGGAGCAAAATCCTATTCTGAAAGTCAATAGCATCAGCCCATGAGCTTGGTTCCCATGGGAACCTAGACTGAATAAGAAAAACATTTTTTTCTTTTTTTTTCTCATGACTGTAGACACAATGTCATGCTTCTGATGAAAGATCAAAAACCAATCTCTTCAACTTCTTCAAACAAACTCTTTCATTTTAAAACTGATTTTGTCAAATATTTTGCTGTAAGCAATGAGAAAATTAATTAATACTGCCTGACACGCTTTGCCATAGTATAACATAAGAAGAATCCATAGGGAATACTGGCATCTTGATATTAATTTCTGCAGCTGTTAAACATTTCTTTCCTTCACGAATTACCCAGTATAAGTTATTTATTTAGAGAAGCAGAAAATGGCTTGAGGCAGCTCTTATGTCTTTCATTCTTGTCCTTGTCAATTTTAAAGATAAGTTCTTCTAAACACAGGACTTTATAAACACACTTAGAAATAATTTGTTTAATTAACATAATATTCTGATTGGATATAATGCATTAAGATAAGCAATCATGCTTTATAATAAACTTCCAATTGAATGAAATTCAATCATACCATCTCTATCTTTAAAAGAAATAAATTCAATTGGGTTAATAACTGCTCACAATAAACAGTTTTTCATGATTACAAAAAAGTTTAAAAAATAGCTATGATTGGGAAAATATACTATGAAAGTTGTAGCAGCTTCATAGTAACTCAAACACAAATTGTTTCTTGCTGTTCATTTATAATGTACATACTTTTAAAACTTTATAATTTTTATGTCCTCACCAACACCTTTTTTTGTAATTGAATTTTTTTTTCAGTTTGTATTTCTGGTTTCATTAACAAAAATGTGTGTCCATAGATGTTAGGAATCATGTCTGCAGTTTCCATTTGATTCCATTGGTCAACATGTCTTTTCTTTTGTGCCAGTATATGCTGTTTGTTGGCAAATGGAATCAAATGGAAAGTAGACAGCTGCATGAAGAAGAATTCAAATAGATCCATATTATCTCCCTGTATAATATTCAACTCCAAAATGATCAACGACATCAACATAAAGTCAGATGCCCTAAGTAGGGAATAGTCTTGAATTCATCAGCATGGGAAAAACTATTTGAGCATAACACTAATAGCACAGACATTAAGAACAATAACTAATAAATGGGGCATCATGAAAGTTAAAAGTTCCTGTATGAAATGGGACACTATCAATGAGACAATATGGAATGCAGCAGGATAAGAAAGAATCTTTATCAATTATATATCTGATAGGGTGATTATATCTAAAATATATGAGTAATTAAGAAAAAACTTGAACATCCAGAAAATAATCAAATTTAAAATGAAGTACAGAGTCAGGCGATGATGGCACATGCCTTTAATTCCAGCACTTGGGAAGCACAGGCAGGTGGATTTCTAAGTTTGAGGTGAACCTGGTCTACAGAGTGAGTTCCAGGACAGCCAGGGCTACACAGAGAAACCTTGTCTTGAAAAAAAAACTAAAATGAAGTACAGAATTAAACAAAGAACTCTCTTGAAAGTTTAAACACAAATGGATGAGAAACACTTAAAGAGATGTTCAATATCCTTAGTCATCAGAGAAATACAAATCAAAACTATTCTGTGATTTACTCTTACAAAATTCAGAATGACAAACATCAATAAAACAAAAATCAACTCATGGTGGCAAGAATATGAAGTAAGGGGAAGACTCATCCATTGCTAGAGGAAGTACAAACTTGTAGAGCCACCATGGAAATCAATGTGGATGCTCTTCATGAACATGGGACTAGACCCATCTCAAAATCCAGCTATACCACTCTTAGGCATATACCCAAAGCACAGATAATGGAAATGGAATATTACTTGGTTATTTAAAAAATGAAATCATGATAATCCAAGTTGTGATGACTAGTTTTGGTTGTTAACTTGACTACATGTATAATTACTAAAACCCCAAAATAGCTGGGCACACCTCTGAGGGATTGTTTACCTTAATTGGAATACTTGAAGTGGGAAGATCCATTTCTAATTACTGGAAACCTATATAAAGAACATTCAAGTGGAAAGCACTTTTTTTTTTGAGTGCTTCCTTCCATCCTTGCTAGCAAGTCCATTTCTTCACGGGCATTAGAGTCTACCTTTTAAGGATTCTGGCTAATATTAATGACTAGCCTTGTGAACTGAATAATTACTGGATTCCTAGACCTTTCATATATAAGTAGCCATTGTTGGATTAGCTAGACCACAGCATGTAAATTATTCTAATAAATGCCACATATAAATTCTGTAAGTTCTGTTTCTGTAGTACAACAGGTAAATAGATGGATTTAGAAGATATCATCCTGAGGTAACTGAAACCCCAAGTGACAAATATGGTATATATTCACTTATATATGGATGTTAACTTTTAAACCTTAGATAGGAATATACAATTTGTATAACTTCATAAGTTACATATAGAGTAAGGTACTATGGTGGAGAGAAGGATTTCTTGAGGTACGGGCAATATATATGCAGAAGAGGCTAGGGAATCTGGAACAGGTGGATTTAATCATGAAGGACAAGAAAGGGTCAGTAAGGGATGGCATGTGGAAAGGACAGCTAAAACTAAGAACCATCTGAGAGCTCATATAGAATTGAAATGTCTTCATTTTAAAATTAATTAATTAATTAATTTATTTATTTATTTTACAACCCAATATCAGCCCTGCCTCTCCTTGTAGTACCCCCTCACTTCTAGTTGATGGGGGACCCACATGAAGACCAAACTACTAATCTGCTACATATGTGTGAGGGGCCTAGGTACAACCCATGCTCATTCCTTGGCTGGTGATTCTGGGAGTCCTCTAAGGGTCAAGGTTAGTTGACTCTGTTGGTCTCACTGTGGAGTCCCTGCTCTCTTTAGGTCACTCAATCCTTCTCCCAACTCTTCCACAAGACTGTTGAGCTCCATCTAATGTTTGGGCATGAGTCTTTACATCTCTTTCCATTGGCTGCTAGGTGCAATCTCTCAGAAGACAGTTATGCTAGATTCCTGTCTGCTAGCATAACAGAGTATCATCAAAAGTGTATATACATATTATATATATGTGTGTATATATAAGTATATATACATTATATATGTATATATAATATACATGTTATATATAACAGTTTTATATATGTATACACACACACACACAAACATATATAAAAGAAATTTAAATGGGATCACCCAAAACCAGTAGAAAAACCTCAATTAAACCTTTCTTTCCACCAAATGGAACCAACTGTACCAGAATTGGGTTACATCCCATAGAGCTTTTGGTCAGTGGAACCTAGGAACCCCCAAATGACCCTGGCTTTTTGCCAAGCTATTGGTAGCTCTCCACAGCTGAAGTTAAGACTCTATCAGCGTGGACAATATCTATGTATCTCATTGAATATGGGAAAGCTAGTGCCTAACTAGAGCATTCACCCTTTCTGACCCCATGCTACTGGAAGATATTTTGCATGCTACCAGAGGAAAAAGCTAAACTAAAATCCAGCTACAAAATCATTAATGACCTATAATGGTGACCCTACTGCATGATACACTCCTACAATTGTGGCACAAAAGTTGTAGGAGTAAGCAAACAAATATCTACTTGAATTTCAGGCCCATTTCATGAGAAGTAACTCATGTCTGTCACTACTCAGGTGCCCAGAATCCTGGGAGTAGATAACCTTTGGACCTAGAGGAAAACCAAAAAACTGTTGTTTTGAAGCTCAAGTCCAAGTGGATCAAGGACCTCCACATGGAACCCGATACATTGAAACTAATAAAAAAGAAAATATGGAAAAGCCATGAACACATAGGCACAGGGGAAAATTTCCTGAACAGAACACTAATGGCTTATGTTTTAAGATCAAGAATTGAGAAACTGGGACCTCATAAAGTTGCAAAGCTTTTGTAAGGCAAAGGACACTGTCAATAGGACAAAACAGCAACCAACAGATTGGGAAAAGATCTTTACCAATCCTACATCTGATAGAGGGTGAATATGCAATATATACAAAGAATTAAAGAAGTTAGACTCCAGAGAACCAAATAACCCTATTAAAAATGGGGTACAGAGCTAAAAAGAATTCTCAATTGAGAAATATCAACTGGCTGAGAAGCACCTAAAGAAATGTTCAACATCCTTAGTCATCAGAGAAATGCAAATCAAAACAACCCTGTGATTCCACCTCACACCAGTCAGAATGGCTAAGATCAAAAACTTAGGGTGACAGCAGATGCTGGGGAGGATGTGGAGAAAGAGGAACCCTTCTCCACTGCAGGCCACATACCCAAAAGATGCTCCAATATACAACAAGGATACATAGTCCACTATGTTTATAACAGTCTTATTTATAATAGCCAGAAGTTGGAAAGAACACAGATGTCCTTCAATAGAGGAATGGATACAGAAAATGTGGTACATTTACATGGTAGAGTAGTATACAGCTATCAAAAACACTGAATTTATGAAATTCTTAGGCAAATGGATCAAACTATAAAATATCATGCTGAATGAGGTAACACAATCACAAAAGAACACACGTGGTATGTACTCATTACTAAGTAGATATTAGCCCTAATGCTAGGAATACCCAAGATACAATTCACAGACCACATGAAGCTCAAGAAGAAGGAAGACTAAAGTGTGGACACTTCAGTCCTTCTTACAAGGGGGAACAAAATACCCATGGGAGGAGATACAGAGATTCCAAAGTGTAGATC
>JADRCC010565173.1:0-11414 GCA_019843855.1 Hylomyscus alleni
GTGGTTGCTGGGAATTGAATTCAGGACCTCTGGAAGAACAGACAGTGCTCTTAACCGCTGAGCTATCTCTCCAGTCCGACAGAGCAGTTCTTACAGCGTAGGACCTGCCCCAGGCATGGATGCTTCTGCTTGCTGTCCCCTTACTAAATGGAAGTAGCCAACATGTGTCTTTAAGCCATGAAGCACACGACAGGGCTCCCTTCCCTACATTCCACTGTATGCACAGAGCACATTTTCTCAATCCATTTGGGACCCATGATCTTTGAAACAAATATGTCTGTCTCAACTTTTTTTTTTTTTTTTTTTTTTTTTTTTTTTTTTTTTTAGCTGCATTATTTTCCAACCATTTTCCCCAGAATTCTAGGTGGCTGGTGTTTAGGATGCTCAGATAAAGCGAATTTTATTCATGGGTGTCAACTTTTCACCCGGCTCTTGTGAGCTTCCCACAGCAACCCTTTCCAGGGTTTTAATGTTAGCAGGTTTCAGGCTTTTAAACTTTAATTTTATTGTCATACCAGTAGAGTTGAGTTCTAAGTATGTTGGTGTCACTGGAGGGCTCTTGGTGTGGTGATCAATAAACCGTGGTGTTCCGACCATGACAGCATTGAAACATGTGGAACCCCTAATAAACAGTCCTTTAGGCATAGCTTGCCTCATTCTTTGGTAGAGCACCCACCAGTCTCTCTCAGGGCCTCTGGAGAAGGGCTCAGCCCCATAGTGTGCTTAAGATGGTCCTTCGTCTCCAGATAAGATCCCACCCCGTGCCATCAGAAGGTGAAGTTTCCATGCAAGCAGGCAATGCTACAGGCACACAGCCACAATTCCCTAGGATTAGAGACTCCAGGTTGCACTAATAGAAAGCACACTTTCTTCAACCAAACCAGTGTAACGTGATAACCAGGGAGCCACGTCACTTTCATCGCACGACTGCCCAACTTCAGTTAAGCTCAGTTGCTAAGGGTTCCCCCGAGGCTGTCATCCACACAGGCAGCAGTGGAGATCTCACGGTAAGCCTGGGTAGCTGCCTCTGCCCTTGTGCTGACTCAGTGCCGTCCAGAGCATCTGGACCCGGCTCTGCGGCCCAGCTCTTTTCTCTGTGTGATAGGAACTACAGCCCATCTCTCCCAACCCTGAGCCTAAGCTGCTCACAGCTCTGGGCTGATGGCCTTTCTGCCCCTAACACTGCAAGGCTAAGCAGATTAAGCAGGGAAATCCTGTCTACCATGGACATGAGTGCCCCAGGTCCTTCCTAAAATAGGAAAGGGTCCTATCACCCCTCCCACTGACATACGAATAACCTTCCCATTAGGTTTCGGACTACAGAGGCAGTTCCCACGGATACACGCAGTCGACCTATTTTGACTTTTGGAAGAAAACACTTCTCTGATTCCATGTACACACTGCTGTTCTGTCTTCTCGAGCCCCTCCCCTTAAAATCTTTCCTCTTTTCACCCCACTTGAGAAGGTCACTAAAGCACAGGGAGCAGAAACGACTCCCGAAAGTCACCGCTCTGAGCTGTCTCTTGTCCATCTTGACCCAGGCCAGTAGCATCCCTAAGGCAGCTGACTGGAGCTGTCTCTCCGGAGTGTGCAGATGGCAGCACGCAGCCCAGACAGAGCCAGGCGAACACTTGTGCTCTTGTTATTCAACACACCAGGTCAATGAAAAAAACACTACAATCAAGTTCTAGCTGGCACATAGTAATTATACAGATTTGTGGAGTGCGGGATGGTACTTAAGTGTGCGTGTGATAGATCGGGATAGATTGGCATGTCTGCCAAGTTCATCATTTATCATTTCTTTGTATTGGGAGCATTTAACTACTAGCTCTCTTTATGCTTGACTAATTGTCATCAGCCATAGCTACACTAGAATCTCTCCTTCCTGTCCCACGACTGCATTCAAGGCCAGTCTTTGCTCTGAAATTTTTGTGCAGAAGTTAGGGTGGCATTGGAGGCAAGTTTACCCAAACCTGTGTGACTATCAGAACCAGTTCCGAGATCTTCCAGGTTAGTAACCGGCAAGGACAATCCTATTTGTCTTTTTAAAGTCAGTACCTGGGCTATAACCAGTGCCTGGTACATACTGGGTACTCTCCCCTGAGCTCCAGCCCCCCAACTTCTTCCATTCTTTTTCTAAAAAGTGCATTTAATACTACAACGACAACTCCAGCTGCTCCACCTTGAAGACCTATCTGGGGTGGGAGAGAGGATCGAGGGTAATTTGCATTACAATCTCCCTCTGTTCATTGGAGGTTTAGCTGTGTGAAGAACAAGTGGAGCCGAGAGCAGGTTTCACCCCCCCCAACTTCACTGACTGCCGAGCTCCGAGCTCCGGAGGATGTGAGCAGGGACTGTCTTGTGCTCCATCCTGCAGAGGCCCTGGGGATAAAAAACAGATCAGTCTCAGGGGTCCCGGCTGAGCTTGCAAGGTATCATGGCCTCCCCACGTCCTTCCTGTTTCTGTACTGGCAAAGAGCGCACCCTTTCAAACCGGTGGAACGAGACTCTGATTTTGACAGGAAGGGATCCAAATCTTCAAGTTCCTTGCTTCGTGTTGGGACTCGAATTTAAGACAGAAAACAAAGTGCTCTCTGGAGGACGACACAGAGTGCTATTTATAGTCCGCCCCATTGGGGTCATTGAGTGAAGCAGCACCTGTGCTGGGTTATTTCTGTCAGTGGGGGGCAGAGGGGGTGGTTTAGCCCCAGAATTAAGGGGGAGGGCATCTACTTATGAAATACAAACAAACCAAATCCTGTCCACTCAAATTTAGAGAGCCTGGGGCACGGGTGGCTTTTCGTGGCTGCTATGGGGTAATCTTAACGCGTTATCCCTCTTGATTCCTGGAGTGTGAACCCCTTGTGGGAAGAGTGGCTGCTGTGATTGTACCAGGAAGTTAGACGGGCTGATATCGAAAGGGTCGAGAAGAAAGCAGGAATGTACCGGAAGCGGAAAAGTTTCAGAATTCTTCATGGGCCACGCACGGCGTAGGCTGGGACGTGAAGGAAGAGCCTCGCCTCTCTGGCCTCACTCAGAACATGAACGCCAAAGCCACCATTGGCATTTCCTAGGAGAGGTGAGAGTTGGCACATTGATCCCTGTGAGTCCCATGGCTTTCGCAAGGTTGCAGAAGATGGGAATGTGATGAGGCCGAGCACACAGCACCCTGGGCCCGCCCCTTTCTAACCTGAGCCTCTAGCCCTCCAGAGCCCAGCTGACTTAGCCTTGCTCTCTAGTTCTGGGACGTCTCTTCCCAAAGCTCTGGGAAAATGAGACACAGGAAGCAGCTCTCGGCTTGTGTCTCAAAGGTGCCCAACTGTGTGTAAGACCTGCAGGGCGCCTCGGCTTCCCAAAGCATTCCCTGACGCTGTATTTGCAGAGAATGGTCTCCCTGCCTCTGCTCTTCCATAGACTCTGCGGGGCGGGGAAGGAGTGGCAAGTGCCCCAGAGGCAGTGCTGGATGGTAGAAAAGAGAGGTCTGAATGTGACAGAGCATCTGCCAACAACAGGGCCTGGGCGCTCCACATCACTCGGATGCCTGAGGGTGTCCAAGGAAGTTCTCTCTGGCCGCTGCAGTCCCTTCTGTGGACACATCTCTGGTGTAGCAGCTTAGCCTGACCCCCTACCCACTAAGTGACTTAGTGAGTGACTGGGCGTCTTTGGATGCTCAATTTATTTCCTAAGCCGGAGGAAGCTATCAGGACCAAGATCCCCAGCACACAGGGACAAAGGCCACATACGAGCTGAGTACATACATTAAAAAAAAAAAAAAAAAAAAAAAAATCCAGCAGATCACAGCAATAGCTAATGGGCAGTTGTTTTCAACACTTCCTTGAGGTGATTCCGAGGTCATTAGCAGTGATGGCATTATGACGCTTTAAACCATGGGTTCTCAACCTCCCTAACACCTCGACCCCTTTCATACAGCTCCTTGTGTTGTGGGTGCCCCCAACCATAACGTTACTTCACTACTACTTCTTAACTGTAATTTTGCTACGGTTGTGAATTGTAATATAAATACCTGATATCCGGGACATCTGATGTGTGACCCACAATGGGGCAGGGAGTAACCACGGCTTTAAACTGGGCAGGCTCCCGTCTGCCACACTCACGGGCTGGTTGGAAAGAGCCTCTACGCATTTCATTCCCGACTCTCGTGAAGTTGTGTACTTGTCTCCCTGGCCCGTGAGACAAGACAGCCACTGGTTCTTTGGAGACTTTATGAAAGCGGTGTAGAAACCTGGTGTCTCCCAGCTTCCGTGTGGCCTGGAAGGAAGGCTGCAACCTGTGTGTGTTGTGTCCTGGGAGAGTCCAAAAGGACATAGGCGAAAGCTCCAGTGCTCACCTTTTGAAACCTGCCGCCTGCATCAAGCGGATAGCACGAGATCCAGGAAACAACCAGAAACCATTTTAAAAACAAAACAAAACAAAACAAAACAAAAAAACGTAAGCTTAGCAAAAAGCAATCAAATAGGCAAAATGAAAAGCTGCTCTCATTCATTAAGATGACGGAGTGTGGTGAGGACCACCTGTGATCGCTGCACTTGGGAAGCAGAGTCAGGGGACTGCAATTCAAGCCTGTTTCCATTTGTAATGACAAACACTGATTCTCAACAAGGGTAGGGCAGGAGGCAGGAGATGACAGAGAGAAGGGACGACGGGTGCTTTTTCCAGGACTGTGAAATCTACGCAGGCACAAATGACCAGCGTTGCTGCCTGGATACAGAAATGGTGTGGTTTTTTTTTTTATTATGAGTGACTCCTAAAACAAATGAGCATTTAAGACTCATGTAGTCAGCAATATGAATACAAAAAACACAAGCCACTCATAAGCACAGTGAGATGCTGAGCCCTGTGGGCTCCGAGAAACAGCTACCACCATGGTGCATCGTTCTCCTAATGGCTGGGCTGGCCCTGATCCCAGCCCTTTCTTGGTTGGTCTGTCAAAGCGTAGGATGGCATCTGGCTCTGTGCTAAATGAAGTTGACATTAGGCCTTGGTGCGGAGGAGCAGTGTCGAAGCTGATGGCTGTTCTTGGGTCTCATGCAAGGCTCCGACACTCCCACTGCATTGACCAGGGCACTCAAGAGCCCCACTGTGTCCTGTCTACAGTCCTGCTCCCCTGGTGACTTCAGAGGGCAGTGAGGGGGGCAGGGATGTGGGACGCAGTGGGGGTGGCTACACTGATGACGTGTATATCTTGCCTGGCGCTTTGCATATCCTCAGCCTGCCTTCACCTTCAAACTGCTCTGTCCATGGGGGAGTAGACTAATTTACCCATTGAACAGTCTCAGGGCCAAGAGCCCTCTGAGATGTCTTAACGTCACAGCCCACTGCCGCTCTGCCCTCTGTGCCCACTGTCAGGTCAAGGTCTTATTTGTTCACCATGCTTTTCGACTGTGGTCATAGGCCTACCAAGCTGTGGGGCAGGCAGGCCTTCTCTCTCCACAGCAGGACCAACAGTCCCTTCCTGCTCCCTAGTAGAGCCCTCTGAGAGGGATAGCAGGCGTCATGGGGACAGGGCAGGCTGAGCACATGGCTTTCCAAGTAGCTGAAGCCTGGGAGAGCAAAGAAACGAGGGAAGAGCTGAGGGGGAACTCGGCACGGTGTTTGCAAAGCATAAAACAAGATGCACTAGGTTTCGTGGGAGCGTGGTTAGGAAATTTAATGTATCTGCTGTTAAGAGAGGAAAACAGAGTGGTTGGCCTTAGAGAGGACATGCTGGGACTTCCCACTCGTGAATGGGACATACCAGCTGTGGTCCACACTGTTCTTCACTGTCCTCTACTTTTCCACTGTGACTCAGCTAATGCCTAACCATTTTCCTCTCAAAGGCTCTGGAACAGTCCTCCCGACCTCCTAAATGTGTCAGCCCCACCCCCACCCCATCTCCTCTGCAACCCACTAAATCCATCGCTGATTCCCCTCAGGATTTATATCTCTGACTTGTGTTGGCTTTTTTTTTAGTTTCCACGAAAATGTGAAATGCTCCCAGGATGAGGACAGGGTTCACTTGTTTGTTTGGTCATGTCTAGAGTAGGTATGTCATCGCTTTGTGCCGGACAAATGGGCAGGCAGATAGGCAGACCGTGAGAGAGAAGTTCTGTGTGCCCACACACAGAAAGAGAGAGGAAAGGGAGGGAGGGGGAAAAGAAGGCAGAGAGGGAGAGAGGGAGGGAAGGAGGTACAGAGAGAGGGAGGGAGGGAGGGGAGAAGGGAGGGAGGAGGGAAGCAAGAGGGGATGGCTGGCCATGTAATGACATTAAAGTACAACAGCAAACCGCATCCCCAGCAGTTATTCTGTGAGATTAGAATGGAGCTGAGTAATTCCTGTGGCTTGGTGGCATCACAACCACGAGAACCTTGTAGCAGAACACATTCCTCTTGTGTTTGTGGTGACGGTGGTATACACAAATTTACTGTGGTACCTACCACCTGTGTGCGAGAAAATGCGCAGTAAAATCATCTACGGCACTTGACATTTGCTGATGATAATGAGCTACTAGGTTACGTACCTACTTGTTATATTAACTTCTGATTGTTGCCTTAGAGTTCACCCCACCCCTTTACTTGTTAAAGAACAAGCTAAGGGCTCGAGAGATGGCTCTGCTTTTAGGAGTGTCTACTGCTCTTGCAGAGGGCCCAAGGTCAGTTCCCAGCATCCACGCCTGGAGGCTTGTAACTGCCTGTAAACTCTGGTTCCTGGAGAATCTGACATTCTTTACAACTTCTGTAAACATCCGTACTCATTTGTGAGCGTGCTTGCCACACACACACACACACACACACACACAAACACTATTAAATGAGACGAGTGTTTACATCAAAGCATTGCAGCTGACTGTGAAGCACTGTTTTGTGTCCCATAACATCAGGCTTGAACAGCCCATGCTCACTGTGCCTCTTCACAACACAGTTTTGTGTGTCCCCAGTGACTCTCTTTATTCACCATGGCCCCAGGAGCAGTACGCTGGACCACACGTACCAACAGCCTGCTGTGTGCTAAGCCACACCATTCAGGTTTGGGCTAGAGCAGCCTGTGACCCCGCCCCCATCAGGACATCTGTGTCCCTGTACTCGTGTGTCCCCAAGTCCAAGTGTCCCCTGAGAGAACACACAGACTTGGCCTGTGACACTTGAGATGCAGCCGAAGCTGGACGACCCTTCACAGCTCTGAGATTATCGATGGTGCCCAGGTCCCCACCCCCACAGGGTGTGGTTTGGATTTCTTAGCTCTTCCACGTTCTTGGCGCTCAGTGCTCAAGCATCGTACCTCAGCTTCATTCGCTGTCTCTCTAGGACTCTGCTTGGTGAGACTGCCAAGGTTATTTTTTTCACTCTGGGCTGTGGCCTAGCTGCGTGGCCATGAGAGTCCTTTCAACAGAACCCTGGGTCACATCACTTGTCATGGGGCCTGGTAGGAAACAGAAGAAGTGGAGGCTCCCAGTTCAAAACAATCACTGAAGACCTGTGCCAGAGGTACACTGTCGCACAAGCGCCATATGAAACCCTTTCCCCGAGGGTCCAGGAGAGGAAATGAAGCAGGTTTTCCAAACACAAGAAGGGGAGGATGAATACATCCCTGCACCACTGAGCAATAATTAGTACTCCCCCGTGTCATCAATCATCAACGGGAAGTGCTTTGAGTTGCTGTGATGGTGCTTCTCGGGGGAGAATGAGAATCTATCTTTGTTAGAGAGAACTGGGGGGGGGGGGTGTTGGGAGATCAGAGAATCGTAAAGCAAGAGGAAGAGGCCACCAGCAGCCTCCCCTCAGGCTCCTCCTGCAGGAGAGAGCTTGGGAGGTGGAGGAGGGTGGAAGGATGGGAGGGTGGTAGGCTGGAAGGAGAGGACCTGGCCCTGCAGCTGCCTCCCACACACTCCTGGCTGCCAGCACCTGGCCTCGCTCCACAGAGGAGTAAGGGTGAGCCTGCTACAGGCCTCATCTCTTTCCTATCAGACATGGCCCATCAGACACGGCCCCATCAGACATGAGGGGTGCAGGAATGGCCAGACCTCTGCTCCTGGTCACTGTAACGTTTTGAGAACAAGAAAAACCACCTCATGCAGATTTACTCGAGTGGGCAGAGCAGGAAAAGATGGTGGACAGAGGCAACCTTGGCCCACACACATGGAAAAATGACGGCTGGTTTGCCCATCCTGCAGGGCTACATTGTCTCAGTGGATAGATGTGGGATAGGATGGACCCAAGGTGGTACCTTCTTCGTAATAAATAAACCCATAGGTAGCCCCTCCTCATTCAAGGGGGGTACAGAAGGCTAGAAGAACACGGAGCCAACAGAGACTGGGCCGTTTGGGTGATTGTGGGTAGCAGGGAGTATAGTCACCCCAGAGAACAGAGGCAAGCTGCCCAGTCAAGACGCATGGTCCAAGAAGCAAACTTGGGACGATGTACCTAAACGCCTATATGATTTAATGTTTGATGCATTTCTTTTTAAGCAGGAACCCTATCTTTCTCTGTCCCCAGGGTCTGTAAGATAGCTGCATGCCCAGTTTTATAATGGCTGTACAGAAACATGGATGCATGCGTGCATGTATGGATAAACAAAATTAAGGATGCTGCAGAACATAGGTGAGAGATACTGTCGGCCAGCAGACCTAAGCGGAGCGAGACCTAGCTAAGTCTCTCTTTCTGTGTTCCTCGGACTTAGGTAAACTTTAAGTCCCTCCTCCCACTCCACACTGTGCTCCTGGGGAGACCATTGAGACAATGCTTCACACACCTCAATGGGCTCGGAAGTAACAGATGCAGTGGAAATGCAGACCCCCAAACAGCTGGCTTGGGTAGGGCCCAGACTACATCTCTTAGGAGATGCTGATGGTGCGGGGCAGATGTGTGTATATGTTGGGTCACACTGTGACTGTGACAACTATTTCCTCCCTGGGTTCCCTCCTGTTATATTACGGCAGAAAATCATCTTGCCCCCCCCCTTGCTCTGTCACGAGGTGGGATGGGTGTTATCTGAGTTATCTGAGAAGAAGGACTCACCTCCATAAGGTTCGAGAATGCCTCCGTAGGATTAGTCTATAAGCAAGATAGCGGAGTGTTGTCTTGTATTAATGGTGAATGTGGGATAATTAATAACAGATGTGGAAGGGCTCATCCCACTTCCCGTCGTGATGCCACCTATGTGCTGGCGCTCCTGGGTCCTGCTCAGAAAACAGGCCGAGCAAGCCCTGAGGAGCAAGCCAGCAAGCAGCATCCTTCCATGGCCTCTGCATCCGCTCCAGATTCCGGCTCCCCTGCTGACTTCCTGCCCTGGCTTGCCTCAGTGATGGAGTGTGACATGAGGATTGTACGGCGAAATAAACCTCTTCCTCTTCATGTTGCTCCCGATCCTGATGCTTGATTGCAGCAATAGAAAGCTACGACAATGGGTAATCTTGGTTGTCCCCCTGGCGGGGTTGAGAAACACTCAGGAGATCAGTGAAGCATACCTCTGGCAGTGTCGCAGGCCATCCCCAGAAAACATTAGCTACGTAAGAGACATCCTCTGCCTACGGACATTATCACCCCGTAGGCTAGGGGTAGGATAAAAAGGAAGAAAGAGAAAGCCAACCAGTGCAGGTCCTCATTCTCACAGAGCTGCGGCATCCGGCCACAGTCCTCTTGCCTTGATGGACAGAAAACTCAAAAACCAGAAGCCAAAATAAACCTTTCCTCCTGGAAATGGTTTGTTTGTTTGTTTGGTTGGTTGGTTGGTTGGTTTTTCAAGACAGGGTTTCTCTGAGTAGCCCTGGCTGTCCTGGAACTCACTCTGTAGACCAGGCTGGCCTCGAACTCAGAAATCCGCCTGCCTCTGCCTCCCAAGTGCTGGGATTAAAGGCGTGCGCCACCACTGCCTGGCTCTGGAAATGGTTTCTGTAGGGTGATTCTTCACAGTCAAGCCGAAGTACCTGGCACACACACACGAAGTTTACAAGCTCACTGCAACCTCCTACCTTGATCTAACTCACACCTGGCTTTCCAGCCAGTGGCTCCTAAGAGACCCCACACCCCAACTCCTCACACTGAGCCTTCAAGCTGCCTCTGGCCCTTTTTCCTAGAATATCTTTTTCCAAGGTAACATTACCTGCCCCTCCAAGACTTAGGTAGGCGTCTCCCTGTCTCCTCTCCTCGGGAATAGGATGTGGGCCTCTGAGGATATAGGCAGGGCACCGGCTGCTGAGAGCGAAGTGTGTGCTTTTTGCTCAGCTCTGCTTCGGGCATCCATGGTCGGCATCAGGAATGGCTGGAAGGAGCAAGACACTGAAGCAACAGGGCCTCTCTACTGCAGCCTCATAACAGACCACCTGACCCCTGAAGTACTGCCAGGAGGGCAGAAATTGGTCTCATCCTATATCCCAGAACATGGTCAAGGTGGAACAATTCAGAGATATTTCCAGTGCTTGAAACACCACTCAAAGAGTTCACAGATCTCTAATATGGACCTCCACCTTGACGAGCCACAAATGTCCCAAGGGTCACTCCTCACACATGACCTACCTGAACCTTCCTGTCCCCCTGCCAGGCACATGGCAGTTTTACCTACTGCTTGTCAGTAGAATCCAGGCCTCAAGGAGAGAGAGTTCTTTGACAGAAGCCCAGCTCTTTCTTTGCACCGTGAGTTAGTTTTGAATTTTCGTCCTTGGTTCTAGACATCTAGAGTGCACACACAGCTATGATGCTACACAGCTATGATGCTACACAGCTATGACGCTCTTCCAGGGTTTGGGTAGATGGCTGTGCCTGTTTAGCTTTTCTACCTCCACCTAGAGGGAAGAAAGGGCAGACGGGTGAATCTCTGAAGGACCACGATGATTTTGTCCCCCGGCATATTGGCTTCCAGAAGACCTTTTTTGGCCCAAGTTCTCTGAGGTCAGGACATCCAGTGTTGGCCACAGAGTGCATTAGAGGAAGGAAGCCATGTACAGAAATTGCCATGTCAGGCTAAAGGGTGAGGACGTGGTGCCGACAGGTGAGGACAGGCATGCCTGGCCTTTTCTTCCCTACCCTTCATGAGCTCCTCCGACGGGGGCTGTGCAGACCCAGCCTATGAGATGCCACAGAGACAATCATGAAATGGGACCCACTGTTTCAGCCTAGTGTGTGTGTGTGTGTGTGTGTGTGTGTGTGTGTGTGTGTGTGTGCACGCGCATGTGTGATGGAAGCAAGAGATGGTCTTATTTCAGGCAGGTTATCTAGCCTCTTGGTAACTTGTTTCCTGACCTACAGAACAAAGATGAGAAATGCTAAGGATAGGATAAAAAGCAAAGTCTGAGGTGTGTTGCACTGGGCCATGAGCTAGCATCACTACAGCTGGTCACATGGGCTAGCATCACTACAGTTGGTCATGTTGCCTCTCCAGGTGGAAACTGTAGAGGTGGGAATGGCAGAAAGACAGGGGAGAC
>JADRCC010565176.1:0-11408 GCA_019843855.1 Hylomyscus alleni
GGGGGGGCCAGAGGTCAACCTCACATGTTATTCTGGTACTATACATTTTGGTTTTTGAGACAGAACCTCTGATTGACCCAGAGCTCCCCAATTAGCCTAGCCTGAGCTCTGGCCGGTCAGAGTGCCTCAACAATTCACCTTCTCCAGCTTCCCAATTCTGGATTACAAAGGCATGCACCACATCCAGTCTTTTCACATGGGTTTAGGGATCAAATCCAGCTCGTCATGCATGCATGGCAAGCACTTTACAAACCGAGCTATCTTCCCAGCCCCGTGCCCACCCATTGACATCATGACAGACACCGTCACCTACATAGTTCACATTGGACATCTGTGTAATGGTTAAAAGCAAAATAAAGTCACACCAAAAAACTAACAAAAAAAATTCACTGTATAGCTTTGTGTTGGGCCTGGGATACATCAGTCTGTGGGCCACAGATTGAACACACCTATTAAGATGAATTCGCAAACTGTCCCTTCCCACTTCCACCTAGAGGTCACATGGGATCACTCTATTCAAATATCAAAAGACACCTTAAGTAGGCTGCTATCTGGCTACAGAAGGGAGAGGTCTGTTCCATGCACTTATCTCTCAAACCTGCTTATCTCAGGCCGAGGCATTGTCACGTCTGATCAAGATAGAATATGTTTCTTCCTTCCTTCCTTCCTTCCTTCCTTCCTTCCTTCCTTCCTTCCTTCCTTCTTTCTTTTTCCTTTAAAGCCAAGCATGGTCTCACTTTGCAACCCTGGCTAACCTGAAACTCTATGTAGACCAGGCTGGCCTGGAACTCACAGAGATCCACTTGCTTCTACATGCTGGGATTAAAGATGTGTACTACCATGCTTAGATTTTGTTTTTACTTATTTATTTTTTGGTGGGGGGCAGGGTTTCGAGACAGGGTTTCTCTGTATATCCTTGGCTGTCCTGGAACTCACTCTGTAGACCAGGCTGGCCTCGAACTCAGAGATCCACCTGCCTCTGCCTCCCAAGTGCTGGGCTTAAAGGCGTGCGCCACCACCGCCCGGCTTGTTTTTAAATTTTTAAGTTGCATTTATTTTGTATGTATGTATTGGAAGGAGGTGTCCAAGTGCCAGGACTGGGTTGTGGAGGTCATAGGACAAAGGAGTCAGCTCTTTCAGAATTCTAGGCCCAGAGACTGAACTCAGATGGAGAGATAAAAAAACTCCCAAAAAGGAGCTCCCCCATTCCCTCAACCTTCTCTAAGGCTCATTAAAACATCAATCATAGCTGAGCGGTGGTGGCGCACGCCTTTAAGCCCAGCACTTGGGAGGCAGAGGCAGGCGGATTTCTGAGTTCGAGGCCATCCTGGTCTACAGAGTGAGGTCCAGGACAGCCAGGGCTACACTGAGAAACCCTGTCTCGGTGGGAAAAAAAAAAAAAAAAACACAATCATTGTGCAGAGGTTGGAATGCTGCAGGTCCAGAACCTAATTATAATTTATCTTAGGCTACCTTTAGTCCTCTGAGTAGCCATCCTTTGCCTGTCTCTCAGTTAACTGACCAGATTAACAAAAAACAGTTTCCACCAACAAAAATCCAAAGAATGTTCTACAGCATCCGACATGAACAGCTGAGATACACTCACCCTCTTACTTTGCTTGAACCCACCTACTTACCATTTCCACCAGTGTATTTGAAAGATGCCTGAACTGGTATCTTTTGTTATATTTTGTTATATTTTTTTTTTTCAAGACAGGGTTTCACAATATAGCTCTGGCTGTCCCGGATCTCACTGTGTAGACCAGGCTCTCCTCCAACTCACAGAGATCCACCTGCCTCTGAGATTAAAGGCGTGTACCACCATTCCACAATCCCACTTGTGATTTTTGTTGTTGTGTGTTGTTGTTGTTGTTGTTCTGTTACTACAAAAAACAAACATCCAGTTGTTACCACATTGGAACATGGCATTTGAAGTAATCTGACCCTGTGTTCCTGGACCACAGTCACTTGTATTTGGTTGCAGAATAAACCAACTTTTATCCTCCTGCATGTCAAGACTTGTGTTTCTGCGTCAACAGAGGCAAGGGCCTTAACCGGATGGGCCTTTTACCTGGTCCCTAAACCATTTTTATTATGTTTGTTAATTTATTGAGGTGTCACGCAGCACTCGTCTACTTCAGTTATGTCTGAGAGTCAGGCCCAAAAAACCTGATCACCGACCTGAGGCGTACGGCTTCAAAAGGAGCTAGCTTGCCTCCTGAGCATTCAGTCGCTGACATCTAGCTCTGATGCATTCCAGATTGGTCTCTGCTCAAGTCTGTGGAGAGATCTGTGTGCTTTCTTTATTCAGGCATAAAGGTGCCCTAAGAAATATTTCGTTATAGCTAAAACTGAGATTTAACATTGTTTCCTGGCCTCCACAGTGTTTCAATAATCCTAATTGATTTCCTAGCTGTTATTAGCTTGGAATTTTTACAAGGAAACTTTACCTTATCAGACAGGGTGTCCACAGAATTAGCAATAGAGGTCAGGCATTTTTTTTTTCATTTTTTTTTTTTTTTTTTTTGGTGGTTTCTCGAGACAGGCTTTCTCTGTGTAGCCCTGGCTGTCCTGGTACTCACTCTGTAGAGCAGGCTGGCCTCAAACTCAGAAATCCGCCTGCCTCTGCCTCCCAGGTGCTGGGATTAAAGGCGTGCGCCACCAGAGCCGGGCTGAGGTCAGGCATTATTGCCTACTGATTCCCACGAGGAAGCTGCCTTATCAGACAGGGTGTCTCCAGAGTTAGAGATAGTAGTCAAACACTGTTGCTATCTGTAAACATAGTTAGAACTCCAAGAGCAGCACCACACAAGGCAGAATTGCTTTGCAAACTAGAGAGTAGTTGAAAAGTTTCCTGAACTAATGTTTGCGTTACAAGGTAAACCATTCCCAGGAGCTGCTAGAGTGGAACCTCCTGGTGCTTACCTGCTTCAGACCACAAGAATTTGCTTAGGGCTGCCAAGATAGCCCAGCGGGGAAGAGCACTATTGCTCTTCCGAAGGAATCATTTACACATGGCTGTTTGATCTTACTGACTTTGATGTGACCACTACCTGCCTACATGATCCCTGACATTTGCCCTGTTTCTGTATACCTTATAAGCCTGATTTTCACTTTGTGCAAATACACTCAGATACCACACTTCCTTGTGTCGTTTCTGTTTGTTACTCACTCACCCGAATTCTTTGCCCACCAGTCCAGAACTCTAATCACCCCTTGGAACAAGGGGTCCCCGCAGCAACCCAGTCTGTGGCATTGTGGGGCCTTTACCACTGAGCTGCCTCATTGCCTGTGGTTTTCTCCCCTCTCTTTCTTTCTCTGTCTGTCTTTTTCAGACTGGATCTCACTTAGTAGCTCTGACTGATCTGGAACTTGCTACCTACACCAAGATGGCCTCTAAACTCCCAGAGATCACCTGCCTCTCCCTCCTGAGTGCTGGGGTTAAAGGACCCCCACTCCCAGGTCTGTGTTTCTAATTTTTTTTCTGTACAGTGTAGACTTCAGTATGCAATCAGTGCCAGTGGACAGGGTCTGTATTCGATAAGTGTATTGTTGAACTTGTGGGTAGTGTTGTGCTTGGAGCCCTCAGGAACCTGATCCCAGGACCACTGTCTCCAACCTTTGAGAAGCAGAGGAGAGAGAACATACAGCCTTGTAGCATTGGGGTCTGGAGGCCTTGGAGAAGAACTGAATCAGTTTGGCTGGCTTAGGCCAGTGGCTAGCCACTGGGAGTGGGGTAAGGGGTAGGGGGATGGGAGAGAGTGTGGAGCTAGCCACAAACAGACTGCTGACTTTGCTAGCTGCCCTGTCCCCCCTTCTATGTACCTCCAGGGTATAGCCATGAAGGAAGTACATTCACCTTCCTCTTTTACTGGTGTGTGTGTGTGTGTGTGTGTGTGTGTATGTATGTGTGTGTGCATGCGTGTGTATGTGTGTGTATGTGTGTGTATGTGTGTGTATGTGTGTGTATGTGTGTGTATGTGTGTATGTGTATGTATGTGTGTGTATGTGTGTATGTGTGTGTATGTGTGTGTATGTGTGTATGTGTGTATGTGTGTGTATGTGTGTGTGTATGTGTGTGTGTGTGCCTGTGTGTGTGTATGTGTGTGTGTTACTGTTGTCTGAACTCTTGCCACTGTATCTTCTTTCTGACTCAAGCCCAGGGGCTTCTGCCATGATGTCCCTCTCATCTATTTAAATGAAAGACAATGTAGTCCCTGACCTATGAAGTTCTAAGCAGGCCCTGAGCTGGGTGGCCTGGAGAAAACATGAAACAAAACTAGAGCATTCCTCTGCAGCCTGAGAGCCTGGGAAAGTCCCCGTTGAGAGACCCTGAGATTGTTTCAACCACAACCAGAAGCAGAAGTAGGAAGCAAGCTCCAGCGTAGGGCTTGTTTCTTTCCCAGGACAGCAAGGCTGTTCTCCGGCAGTTCCAAGTACAACGGGCGTCCATCTCACACGAAGCTTTGAACGGTCTGTGTATATGTGTCTGTGAGGGGACACGTGTAGGTGTGTGCTGGGAGGTTAGAGGACAACCCCAGATGTCATCCTCAGGAACACTGTCCACCTCCTTTGAGTCAGGGCCTCTTCTTGGCCTAAAGCTCACTAATTAAGCTTGACGGGCTAAGCACTGAGCTCCATGGTTCCTCTGGTTTCTGCCTCTGCAACACTGGGATTATGGGAATGTGCCGTCATACATGACATTTTTAAGTGGGTTGGGGGTCAAATCAGGTCCTCATGCTTGCAAGACATATATTTTACTGAGCTGCGCCCCCTGCTGGTCTACTAAGGTTTTAACAACTCAGCCTTTCTCCTCTTGGCACTTGGTGTCCTGAAAAATCTAAACATTCTTGCAAATGAAACTTATGGCTTCATACAGTTCAACACTAGACTGGCTTAGAAATGCTCTTAATTGTCATGTTTTTAAGCAGCCCAATGTCTCATCTGCTACCTGCAGATCCTTCCATCCTGTGTTCTCATAACCCCAAGAAACAGAGGGGAAAATACACCTACAGACTGCTCACCCTGCCAGCTCTGTCTTATGGAGGAAGAATGGTCTGCCCAGGAATTCAGACAGTGTCCCCGCCAGAGGCAAACAATCCCACTTGAAGGAAAGGCGGTGGAGGGTGTTCTAGGCGTGAGAATGTGAGGGACAATGGACGGCTCTGGAAGATGGACTGAGGCAGCAAAGCTGGGAAAGTCTGTCAGGAAGGGACCATAATGTGGTTCTGAGGTGATGTGACTTCTGTTTGGGTATGATGCCTTTATCTGATGGGAACATGATGCTGCCATGTGCCCCACAGTACTGTGAAACAAAAGGACATGACCAGGAGGCACAGCCTCAGTGTAAGCCTGCCCAGTCAGGGCTTGCAGTCGTCCCACCTACAGCTGCGAGACAGACCTCAGAGCTGGGATTCTCACCTCCGGCTGCCTGACCTTTCCTCTGCACACCTATTCAGCCTATGGGATTTGGATGTCATTGGGACCCCTTTCCATTCCATCAGTATGTGGTTTAACAGCATCCGCTGAATACTGGGCTCTGGGCTGGACTTGGAGGGGACAGGATGTAAAAGATAAGACACCTACCCTCAAAGTCATGTTACGACAGGGAGATAGAAAGCAGCCTTGGGTGGAGACCAGGATGTCGAAGGGCATGGAGGTGGGAGGCAGAGAAAAGCTTGGAGGTGTCAGAGGCTGTGGTTATCTGCAGGTCAGCTGGGCCTGCTGGCCAGAGAGCATCATGGCTAGACTCGTCGACTCTTGGAAAGAGGGTGTGGGGAGGCTCATGGAACCCTCACCCAAGTATCCAGCCACCCCTCCCAACCAGTTGTATGTAATTCTGTCCTAATTGCACGCAGCCTGGGGGGTATCTGAGAAGGGCTAAAGCACACAGGTGGGTAAGAACGAGGGGAGACAATCCATCACCCTAGCTGGGTGCCATAAACCCTCACCCATTGCTCTGTGAGGAAGCCGGATGACCTCACTGTTTCCCCAGTTTGTCATTGGGACTATAGGAGGAGGGGTAGATCTTTACATTTTTCCAAGGGAAGGAATTTTAGCAACAGAGTGGGTGCCTGGATTAGCATTCCTGGGGAGGTCTCTTTAGGAAAACATTTTCTTTGAGACAGAGTTTGTCTACATAGTCCTGGCTGTCCTGGAACTCACTCTGTAGACCTGGCTGGCCTGGGCCTCAGAGAGCTGCCTGCCTCTGCCTCCAAGTGTGGGATCAAATGCATGTATCAACACAGCATGAAAACTTGTCTTGAATCAAGAGTGGCTATACTATGACCCAGAGCAGGAAGGTTGAGGCACAGAAGGACTAGAAGAGAGAACTCAGGCACAGAAGAGAAGCCCAGCTATAAAGCAGAGTAAACACGCAAGGGTGGAATGACTAATGGGGTGAGTTTGCCAGGAGCCCAACCCGTTAGCACAAGGAGTTTAGAACGCAGCACAATCACAAGACTCAAGAGGTTTCTGTATGAAACATGGTCCTTGTCATTCTTTGAGGCAGGCTCTGTGTATGCTAGGAAAGCGCTCTGCCAGCCAGACTTCATCTGTAGCCTCGATCTGTGTTTTTATAAGACTGCTTAGGCTGTTGGGGTGGGGGCAAAGACAGGAGGGCAGGAGTGGCCTGGCCTGAAAGGCTTTGCTGCTGTTTATGTAAGAGAACACAGGGCTGACTCCAGGAGAGAGGCTGAATAGCCTGAGCCAATGACATGAGGACTAGGTTCAGAATGGGGTTGGCAGGGCAGGGTGCTTTCTAGACCATGTGGACCTGGGAGGGCTCAGGGAGTGTGAGGTGGAGCACAGAATGAAGCAGGGCCATCGACATTGACAGAAGTATCCAGCTCAGGAGGATCACTTCTAGGAGCAGTGACTGGCACAGCTTAGACTCAGATGGGAAAGCTGTAAAAAGCTCAAGGCCCACCATCTCACATACCACTGAAAGGGCTAAGGAGAAGCAGCAGAGTCAGTGGCTGGGTTTGGCAAGACAGGCAAAATGTGCCAAGCCAAAAGCAACCTCCTCCGGGAACAGGGCTGACAGGTTGACAGGCCAGTGCTGTGCAAAGGCAGGACAGAGATGGCTGCAGTTGGAAGGAGTCTAACTGGGTAACAGCAGGACAGAGATCACTGCAGCTGTGAGGGGTCTAGCCTGGGAGGCAGCTTGGCTATTGCTCAGATAGGTGAGGTCTGCTGCAGGCCTGTGGGAGAAATGGTCAGCAGAGGGGAGAAACTCCTATCAAGACAGGGAGTGATTTAGATTGTGTAAGAAGAGCAAGAGTCAAATACAAGTGCGGAGGGAGGAGGACACACACAAAGCCATCTACACCCTTTGCAGAGGACATGACAAGGAGTCAGGAGCTAGCTGGCTGCTATCTTGGTAAGCATAGATGGGTCCTCCTTCAGGCTTGGCTTTCAGTGGGAAGTGTGAGGTCGAGGCAGTGGCTGAGGGAAAGCAGGGGAGAGAGCCGTGACGGGACTGTGGGCACGCTGACTGCCCCTTCCGGGTCGGAGGCAGAAGTGTGAAGGGAACCCTGCAGCAGGAGGTATTGTCACTTGTAGTTTCTGGGGTGCCAGGTGGGTCTGCCAGATCAGGTTTAAGCACAGCAGAAGGCCTGGCAGCCATTACAGTTTATACAACTATACCACAGACCACATGAGCGTTAGTTCTTCACTCAGTGGTCGACAGCAGAAACATCTAACACACTGCAATTTATTCTATAGTAGAATCAGGACTATGATTTTACTATAGATTAAGATTTAATATATAATTTATTTCATAATATAAAGACAATTCTGGCTACTATTTGGGTATGGTAATGGCCTGGGGTGTGTGAATAACTGAGTCACGGTCAGGCCTGGGCAGACACCATCTTGCTCATGCCTGAGAAATAGGCTTTCTCTCTTTCGCTCATCACTTCAAAGTGCAAAGGCCTCCTGCAGAAGTTGCATTCAGCTGATGGATGTGGCTTCAGCTCCAGTCCAACTCGCTTCCACGTGACCAGTAGCTTCTCTGTGGGGAGAGACAATGTTTTTTTAACATCACAGGATCTTCTGCCCAAGAGAATCAGAGTGCATGGCCACACAAAAATCTGCAAGCAAATGCTCACAGAAGCACCCATTCCTAAGACTTCAACAGTGGAAGCAATCCAAATGCCCATCCACTGATGCTAGTAGTGATGAAAAGAACAGAGCTAGCACTCAGGAGGGTGAGAAGGCACGAGTGAGCTCCGAGCTAGCTGAAGCTGTAGACGGTCTTAAAGATAAGTATGTAAATAAGATAAGCAGTATCAACACGTGTTGCTCACATGGTCCAACACAACAAATGCCCAGAGTGAGGGCAGCCAGGGTTCGAGGGACTAGGGAAAAGGAACTGAACACTAGTAAGGACACAGCGAGGTGATGGCTTCTCACCAGGGTGTGTGTATCTAAAACCCTTTAATCCTCTATTTTGAGAGGGTATACCATTTCATGGTGTGTCAATTAATCTCAAGGGCACTGTTCTAAGAGTTGGGTCTCACTTCACAGCCCAGCTTCAGTTAGCTGCTGCAGTATCAGGGCACTAACCTGAATAGCTGGAGGGTGGGGGTGGGTAGTCTGGGAGAGTGGACCTGGGGGGTGGAGTGTGCATGCAGTGCAAAGACCACAAGTTCAACCTCAGCACCAAAATCAAACAGAAATACTCTGAGCATCTTGAATATAAAACCTGTTCCTGCAAGTTAAACTGACTTGAGAGGGCCCGAGAGGGCAAAGCTCCTCTGTGGCCATGATGACCTCCAGCTAAAATCACCCCAGGCTCTGCCTTTGGAATGGACACAGGTGGGGAGCAGTACAGTCTCCGGGTCAGATCACTTCAAGGACCACAGTGCCGGGGAGCGTGAGTTGGATCCTAGCTGCCAGGGTCAGAGGCCTCCAGTCCCTCAATAGCCACAACTGTGCATGCAGGAGACAGGAGAGAGGACATGGGGGCAGCAAGTTACCCAAGAGCTTCCAAATGAATCTTGCACACTCTTAAAGTGAGTCGCTACTGTCTCACTAAAATGAAATTTTAGAGTTTCATTGTGTGGCATCTGAGGGCACAGTTAGACACTTGGAACAAGAAAAAAAACCAATCTTGTCTGAATGTGTTAGGGTAAATACCACCAAGGACTGTGCGGGAGCCTCATGTGGGCTCCCTGGAGTGTGCTTACAGTGAGGCAGAGGTTCCCGTGGCTCTGCGTGAACTTACCCAGGAAGAAGCTCATCATCTGCGGTGTGTGGTGTGGAGTGGGGGCAATCCTCAGGAGCTCCTCCCCACGAGGCACTGTGGGGTAATTAATGGCCTGGACGTAGATGTTATGCCTGGTCATCAACTCATCACAGATTTCTGTGTTTTTAGCAGCATCGGCAACCTATGATCCATTATAGTAAGAGCAAGGTCAGAATAAGACATGCTTCTCTGCAGAGACAGTTGAGAACACAGTGTTCATGAACGAGGCTCAGGCTCCAGGCCAGACTGTAGTGGAGTGTGCAAGCCTGGGGAAGGGGAACTACTCCCTGAACACCTGTAATTTAAGGGCGCTAGAATGTGCATGGTGGACTGCTATACTGGAATTGTCACACGCTGTCCTCCAGTCCTTACATGGTCAAAATAAATTATTTTTTTCACACATCCTTGTTCCCAGGAGGTACTGCCCAGCTCTGGTTATACCAGCTATTTTCTTACATTAACTGTGACATCAACAGGGACATGGTATGTAGAGGGAAGGGCAACCGACTTTGAAATTTACTAAGTAGAAAGTCACACTTCAAAGCTGCCCACGCTTAGGCTTCTAGAGTTTTCTACACACATGTTCTTGTTTACCCTGCTAAGGTCAGTGCTCTAGGGAGGAAAACTGTGCTTGAGCCCACTGGGTTCAAAGACTTCATTCTTATTGTGAAGTCAGGCCAGGCAGCTAAAGACAGAGAGACATGGCAAAGGGCCACTGGCTACAGTTCAAACACCAGTTCCTGCCCTGCAATCACCCTACCCAACCCCTTTAGGAAGGCAGAAACACAACACTGTCCTGTCACGTGTGGAGGCATAGCCTCCTGCAGCCAATCACAAACAGGCCATTACCCGCACGGGGATGATGTGACTGGGGCAGTGGATGACTGGGAGGCCAGCGTCCATTAGCATCTGCCTCATAAGCTTGACATTGCGCTGGTGCTGGCGGCGAAGGGCACGCCCCTCATTGCTCTTCAGGATCCGCACAGACTCCAGGGCTCCAGCCAGCAGCATCGGTGGCAGGGAGGTGGTGAAGATGAAGCCCGCAGCGTAGGACCGGACGGTGTCGATCAGCAAACTCGTGCTGGCAATGTATCCTCCAACACAGCCGAACGCTTTACCTGGAAGGAGAAGTTCTGTTAGGCTGGCCGCACAGGAGCAGCACCGCACAGCCTCCAGGAACTGACTTTGTGACAGTCACCTGGCTAAGACATCAGCTGTAGTACGGAGGCCTTACTTGCATCTCAAGCAAACAAGAGATCCTTGACAATTAGCATTTGCTGGATGAATACAAACACTCAGAACCTGTTAGGGCTGACGTGGGGCCAGGCCTGTTTTTCAGTTCTGGTTAAGGCCCTTGTGTAATATGTATCTCAAGTTTCAGGATTAAGGACTCCAGAGGATTCTCAGGAACCTTAACTTTGTCTTCGGAAGGGAACATTTTTTGCTGAACCACAAGGGGATTAGGTAGACTCAAAGTCCTAGAGTGGAAAATTACTGTATCCAGCACTCTCTAGCCCACTGTACCAGACCTCCAACAAGCCTACATCACAAACTGGAATTTGGCACTTGAATAGAAAGGTGGCTTTCCCCTGGCATCCCTGGGTCTGTGAGAGGCAGACCTCTCACTCCCTTGACAGGGCTGGAAGATGCTGAGTTTTGCTTGCTGATCCTTGATGAAGTGTAGGTTTTAGCTTGGCGTTCGGCTGACTGCTACGCAGGCTTCTCACTGCCTTATGAACTTCTAGATTATTTTTTTAAAAGGAACCTTCAAATTTCTACAACCTCTTAATGATTCACTCTCACAGGCAAACAGGTCATTTACCTTCTCTACGAGAATCCTGATCTAGATCCTATTGCTATTTCATCATATAGATGGGGAAAACAGGCATGAGAAGGTCAACGCATAAGCCAAGGCCACACAACCAGTGGGCTGTGCGGCCAGGACTGAAGCCCAGGCTTCAGGGTGCCAGCGTGGGAGAGCAGTAGGCTGGAGAGCCCGATCGCTCCCTGTGCTGGGCACAGAGCACGGCATTTCCCAAGGCCTGGCAGAAGAGCACTGAGTCCTCCCTCCTTCTGAATCCAGCATTACAGTAAGAGACAAGTATGGTTGGAATGACCTCAGATGATAAGAATGTAATGTCTGTCATATTTAGCTGTG
>JADRCC010565181.1:0-13394 GCA_019843855.1 Hylomyscus alleni
TAACAGTGTCTGCTTCCATCGTGGGCTCTGGGTTTGAACTCACCCTGCTTATGTACCAGGTAACTTCACCTGCTAAGCCATCCCACCAGCCCAGATCTCAGTTTTGGTTTTGCTTTTAATGTGTGTGTGCACTTGTCACTGCAAGCATGGAGGCATGTGGTAGTCAGTTCTCTCCTGTGAGCATGTGATTTCCAGGGATTGAATTGAGGTCAGACTTGGTAGCAAGCCCCTTTATCTACTACTAAGTCATCTTGCTAGTACTGTCTAAATGTCTGCACAATTTCTGCAAGTTATTGATAGCATGTTAAAGTTACTACTACACAATCATATATATGGGATTTATATACAGTACAACACAAAAGTCCTCTGTTTGTTTGTTTGCTTCCTTGATTGCTTGCTTGTTTGGAAATAGAATTTCTTTGTGTAGCCTTGGCTGTTCTGGAACTCAGAGTTCCTCCTGCCTCCTGCCTCCTGCCTCCTGCCTCCTGCCTCCTGCCTCCTGCCTCCTGCCTCCTGCCTCCTGCCTCCTGCCTCCTGCCTCCTGCCTCCTGCCTCCTGCCTCCTTCATGAGAGAGTCCTTCGAGAGAGAGTCCTGATAGAGTCCTGAGAGAGTGAGTCCTGAGAGAGAGAGTCCTGAGAGAGAGAGCCCTGAGAGAGTGAGTCCTGAGAGAGTGAGTCCTGAGAGAGAGAGTCCTGAGAGAGAGAGCCCTGAGAGAGTGAGTCCTGAGAGAGAGAGTCCTGAGAGAGTGAGTCCTGAGAGAGAGAGCCCTGAGAGAGAGAGCCCTGAGAGAGAGAGTCCTGAGAGAGTGAGTCCTGAGAGAGAGAGTCCTGAGAGAGTGAGTCCTGAGAGAGTGAGTCCTGAGAGAGAGAGTCCTGAGAGAGAGTGAGTCCTGAGAGAGTCCTGAGAGAGAGTCCTGAGAGAGAGAGTCCTGAGAGAGTGAGTTCTGAGAGAGAGAGTCCTGAGAGAGTGAGTGCTGAGAGTCTCCTGAGTCCTGGGAATTAAAGGCCACCACTCCTGGCTACAAAAGTGGCTTTATGGGATAACTCAATTTTAATAGTTGAATTTGTAAACTTTCAGAGATATGGTTATTTTTTTAACAACTTAAAAATCTAGCTTGATAGTATCACTGTCATATATTTTCCTAAATTTAGCACAATGCCAAGAAAATAGAGTTGAAGCTGCTGTGGTAGTATTTGTTCAGTATTCGTTATGCTGAGGCAAAAGGGATTCAAGTCCAGGTAGCCTGGGTTAAGTAGTCAGATCCTGTCTCATAAAAATCAAACAGGAGGAGAATTCAATTCTAATGTGTAGCTGAACTAAATGTTTAACTGAACATCTTAAATTATGAACTTTAAACAGAGCTGTGTTGGATTTTGACTTTCTTAAAACTTTTTAGTTATTAAGTTTAGACTTAATTCAGGTAACTTCTGAGATCTTATTTGTGATTTAATGAACTCAGTATCAAAAGTGCTTTGTAAAAGTTAACATTGCCACTGCGGGAAAGTGCTTTACTGCATCTCTTTGTCTCTCTAGTTGCACTTGAGCGTGTCACTGAGCTCTGGGAGAGAAGAGGCTAAAGACTCAGAACAGCATGGCGGACTGATTCCTGTTCATTCTTTAAACCTCCTGCTGAAGAGTATTGGTGCCACCCTCACAGATGTACAAGATGTAGTTTTTAAGTATGTTCAATACTTACGTCTACAAACTGATGAATGGTTCTTTTATGTCTATTTAAAATTTTTGTAAATGTAGGAAGTATATTGAAAATTATAGGCAAATCGTGGTTTCTGTCTTTAAGTGGTATATAATCAAAGTAACACCAAGTATTTTATCTTCCCTTATTGACTAAATTAAGAATAATTTTTAAGTACTTTCTTAAGGA
Source organism: Hylomyscus alleni (assembly GCA_019843855.1). Classification (NCBI taxonomy): domain Eukaryota; kingdom Metazoa; phylum Chordata; class Mammalia; order Rodentia; family Muridae; genus Hylomyscus; species Hylomyscus alleni. Next base: position 1,884 of record JADRCC010565181.1, read on the forward strand.
AAAGAGGTATCTAATATTTGGTTTTATATACATTAGAAACTCTGGCCTGAATAAAGATCTCTCAAAAGAATTGGATACTTAAGAGGTGTGGTGTTAGGAAGGAAAGGCTTTCAAGCCCAGAAGAAGAAGGCTTTTCAAATAGTATGTGAGTAGACAAGACAGTGAAGGGATTGATTTAAATGTATTATAGTCAAAGTGGTTTCTAGGCTAGGCACTATGGGACACACAAATAGTCACAGCACTGAAAGGCTAAGGTGGAAAGATGAGTTCAGGAGTTCAAGATGAGCACGAATAACATAGTGGCTCTTCCCAGAATCAGACAAAACCCATTTCTATTTGAATGTGAGGCAGAATAGAAGCTAATGGCTATCAATGATTCAAAGAGGCTGAGTAGAGACTGCTTTACAAAAGAGTGACCTTCCCAGGTAACATGTCTTAACAAGCCTACTTATTAAGAACAGCATGAAAATCAGAGTCAGTTCTGAACCTAACTAAGAAACAGTCAAAAACAAGAGCACAGAATCGTAACAAGGTGAACTATATATTCCTGTTCTCATAGTCTGAAAATAAGAGCTGTCTGGGTAGTATATCATTTGCTACTCCTGCAGCAGTTCCTTCCTTCCCAGAAGGAAGACCTGCAGCAACTGCCCATTCCCAGGTAGCTCCTGCATGCCACCTTAGCTTGTCAAAACATTTTCTTACGGGCCTTTATAGGGCAAAGTTGGGAAATAGATCTACAGATTCATAACTGAGCTCTTTTCTTTGGTCTTTGGTGGTTTTCTTCATAGGATAAGAGTTATAGATTTTACCAGATTTCTTGAGAATTTCTTTGACTAGAATATGCTAAGAATTACATAGGATAAATGTATTGGGAAAGATTTGGAAAAGAAAATTCTAAAGAAAATAAAACCAAGTCATCAATAGCTAACATTTTTTTCTCCCTCCACGGCATACATGTTTATGTATACATAAATATATATGTTAATATGTTTTTCCAGGCTTGCCTTTTTTGAACTCAACTATCAGTTCCATACAACATCTGAACTGCAATCTGAAGTAATAAGACACTATTCCAAACAGGTTAGTATGAGATTATCTTACAAAGAGAAAGTTGTTAGTGAAACCTTGTGTCTCCCCATGGGTCTGCGTTTCTGCTGGCCTCTGGGGTGTCAGGACACTGCTAGGGGAGGCAAAATGCAAGGGCACTAAGCTGCATTTCTTCCTAGCCACTGGGGTGCCGGGCTCATGGGACACTATCACGCCCACCACTCAGGGGAGGCAAAACGCAGTCTAAAATAGGGGTCCCAGCCCATTTTTCTCCCGAAGAGAAGTGGTGGGGGCTGGGACAGAGGCTGTGGTTTTCGAACTCCTGTGCACCCAGATATAGCTAGGAACTGCAAAGAGTTGAGAATGGGGGTTCCCATCCTCCTGTGTACCAGACACTGCTGGGAAGAGCAAGGAGATGGGAACAGGCCTGTGATGAACCAGGGGTGGGGAAATCCAGCTTAGCTTCAAGTGAGTGCCAGGATCGTGGAGGGGCCTTCAGTGGAAGACTTAGGTAAGCTCTGTATGACGAAAGCCTTCCCACCTAACCCCTAGCAGTCCTCGATGAAGGAGACAGTCCTGGCTCGTCTGGACTGCTTTATTCATGGCAGATGAGAATGGGTGTGAGACTTACTCAGGGTGAACCAGAGATTAAATACCTCTTGCAGGAAGGGATGCCCAGAAAGGGATGTTCATTGGCTAAACACTCGGGACCTATCTAATACCTAGTTAGCCTGGAGAACTCTAGGGTCTATGCTACATGACCAGTTGTCACGGTCCTCTTAGTGGGGTGTCGTAGTCATGTGCTACAGGACAGGAATCTGTATGGGAGCTAGTCCCAACACCTGCTGTTTTCAACTATGAGTTTTATTGGGGTTCTAAACTTTGCTTACCAGTTTTTCTGTCTTGTGGCACAGTCCACTGTCCCACATCTGTCCATGTGTGTATAGTACAGACTTGTCAGGAGAGCAAATAACAAGTTTCAAAATTTTTGAACTTGGGTTTTTGTCTACCCTCAAATTTACTCACATGAACTTAAGCCCAACCACCATTTGAATTTTTTTGTCCTGTTCTTAAAACAAAACAATAAATAAAAATAAATGCTATTAGAATTTTTTCTGAATAAGTGTAGATTGTAAATACACGAATTTTTTATAACAATTTAATTCATCCTACTTTGTTCCTTGAAATGATCAGTCAATGAGGAACACAGATATTTTTACTGTGGAGTTGTTGAGCCAGCTACCTGCCTTGTTTCCATGGATCTTGTCAAGTCTAGAAAGATTCCTAAATCTCACGATTTAGACTTGAGATCTGGGCAGGTATCCGCTTTTGCTGTGTACTTTGTGATCCTGGAAAAATCTGTAAGATGCAGATGGTAGTAACTCACAAGGAATGCAACACTGAAAGTCTGTATTCTAGACTCTGGAATCTAGTTTCATTTTATCTCTTCCAAGTTGCTTTTCAAAAACTACGTATAATAGGCTGTGGGGAATGGCTCAGTCATGAAGAGGGCTTGCCTTGCAAGCTTGGTGACTTGAATTTCAGCCACAGAACCCATGTGAAAATTCCAAGTACGCTAGTAAATACTAGTAATCCCAGCACTGAGTGGTCTGAGACAAGATCACTGGGGTTTACGTGCTGTCAGTCTAGCATAGTTAGGCCCTGTCTCAAGGAAGAAGGATAGTGTTCCTCAGGATGATACCTCAAGGAAGGTTGAACTCTGCCTTCCACAGTTACCCACACATAATATGCACCCCCACACTAATATGTATTTTTAATAATTATATTTTAAATAAAGAATTGTGATAAGGGCTGGACAGTACTTGCTGTTCTTCAAAGGATGAGGTTTCAGTCTCAGGATTCACATGCAGCCCAAAGCTTTCTGTACCTCCAGTTCTAGAGGATCTGACACCTTCTTCTTACAACCAAGGGCACTGCATGCATGTGGCACACTAACATATATACAGGCCAAACAACCGTACACATAAAATAAAATGAAAAACAAAAAGAATAGTGATAAGGTTTGGGTCTTGAAATTTCTAGTAAAATGTTAGCCTCAGCAAACTGGATCTGAATACTAAGTAATCTATAAGGATAGTAGTCTCATGATGTTGATTGATACATGTATTTTCTTTTTAGGCTATTAAACAAATGTATGTACTCATTCTTGGACTTGATGTTTTGGGAAATCCCTTTGGCTTAATTAGAGAATTTTCAGAAGGAGTAGAAGCTTTTTTTTATGAACCTTACCAGGTAAAATATTTGTTTGTATTATTTAATAATGTAAAATAATGTTTTTTTGGGGGGGAAATGGGGGGTCAAGACAGGGTTTCTCTGTGTAGCCCTGGCTGTCCTGGAACTCACTCTGTAGACCAGGCTAGCCTCAAACTTAGAAATCTGCCTGCCTCTGCCTCCCAAGTGCTGGGATTAAAGGCATGTACCACCACTGTCCAGCTGTATTTTCTTGATGTATAATATATTTCAGCTGTTAACTTGAACGGTACATGTAAATGTGTACATTTGAGATACCCACAGGGGAAATTTCTACTTTTTCTTTCAAAATTTCAACTTAAGATTTTCTTATGATCCCTGATTTTAAGCATTGATTTATAATAATAGTAAATACAGTTCAGGTTGTAAAAAAAGGAAGTTCACTGTGTATGGTAATTTTGTTTTGCACATAAGTATGTAATAACAAGGGAATAGAAAAGTATTTTATATCTCTTCAACTTTTCATGAGCACATTTAGAGTGTCCCTACTTATAAAATGCATAAAAAACAAAATAGAACTAATTTTTCTATGTTATGATTTAAAAATTAGAAATGATAAGAATTTTAAGTTTTTGTTTTCTAAAAGATTATTAAGAGTACTGTAAGCTGTGCATGCTTCTGACACTACAGTTGACAGTGAGAGCAAACTTCTTTGTCTGGATCTGTTGCATCTGTCCTAACATTACCTGAGGGCTGTGGATTTGCTGGCATCCTTTCCTCTGTTCTTCCAGTTGCTATAACACCATGTCTTTAATACCACTTCTTTTGTCACTGTAGGGAGCCATCCAGGGTCCTGAAGAGTTTGTGGAGGGAATGGCACTTGGATTGAAAGCACTGGTTGGCGGAGCTGTTGGTAAGCAGCAGGAAACCCAACAGCATTGCCAGAAGCAGTGATAGCTGAGCCATTGCTTAATATACTACTTATTCTCTGTTAGGTGGACTAGCTGGTGCTGCGTCCAAAATCACCAGTGCTATGGCCAAAGGGGTAGCAGCCATGACAATGGATGAAGACTACCAGCAGAAGAGAAGAGAAGCGATGAATAAGCAGCCCGCTGGCCTTCGGGAGGGCATCACTCGAGGAGGAAAAGGACTTGTCTCTGTAAGACTTCCCTGGGCTTATAAACACATCAGGGAATCACTTTTAAGTCACAATTGTATTAGTAAAGAAGTAGACACAAGTCTACTTAAGTTACTACTGACCATTGTAATATGGCATATAAAATAGTCCCACAATCTCCAAAAACATTGTTTAAATAAAACACCTAGGAAATAAATGTGTTAATCATTGTGATCTATAGGAAGAAAGAACTCTACAATTTTTGTTTGAAGCAAAATGGTCTTATAAGCATCATATGGAAATATAACTTTTCGATTGTGCTTTTCCTGCAGGGTTTTGTAAGTGGCATTACAGGGATTGTTACAAAGCCAATTAAAGGCAAGTGCTGTAGTTGCTTTGGCTGTCACATAGCTTCCATTTTCATTTGGTCCAATTGCTTGAGCTGGTTGGTTTTTTTTTATAGGTGCTCAAAAGGAAGGAGCAGCTGGTTTCTTCAAAGGAGTTGGAAAAGGTTTAGTTGGAGCAGTGGCAAGGCCAACGGGTGGCATCATAGACATGGCCAGCAGTACCTTTCAGGGAATCAAACGGTAAATTCTCTTTATGACTGACAGAATAACATTTTGAAGCCTTGACATACATCTACTATTGGCTTGCAGGCTTCTCATTGTGAACACTATGACAGATGTGTGCTTGCTAATTTTGATTCTAAGTTGCTGCCATTAGGTGACTTCAGCAGTGTAGAGTTCTCTTTGTCATCTGCTTCCAGCAGCTGGTGTCAGGAATGCTTTGGCCAGCTAAACCCTGACTCAGCTGCATAACTTCAGTGTATGCTGTATATGACAGTTTCGTTATAAAGCAGCAAGCTATGCAGACTTGTCACAGAGCTGCTAGATTTACCCTCCATTGCTAAAACCTTGCCATTTTTTATGTTCTTTCCTCTGTGAATATGCTAGGAAAGAGGTGAGAACAACAGAATTGAAAGATGTTGTTGGAAAATGGAAAAGCCAAGTTATTTAGTGTGAGAGTCTGGAGTTTAGGAGAGAGAGGTCCATTGAAGTTTGAGTCTAGGTCCTGTAATACCATGTTTATAACAGAGTTTGTGAGTGCTTAAGAGTAAAAATGGAAAAGAGAAAAATATCTGAGAACTTGAGACGTGGGAACAAACTTAGGAGTTAGGGAAAGAGGACCCAGCAAAAGAGATAGAAAAAGGAATGGTCAGGAAGGTGGGGTGATAATCAAGAGAGCAGTGTTTAACAGCTATGGAGGAGACAATCAGAGTTTGGACTACTGCTCAAGAGAAAGGAGGACTTACTTCAACCTATAGGACTCACTTCTGGGACCACTCTAAAATTTTATTTTACCTGTACTTTAACTCAAGATACTTTGTATTTTCTTTCCTTTCTTTAGTTTTATCTTTGTTTTTAGGCCAATATTTAATATACTATATATTTTATCTACTGTCTCTTATTAAAATGCAACTTCTGTGGATGCAGTGACTCTTACCTCTTCCCACGACTAGCACTGAACATATGATAGTCTGGGGTTTTGGTGGTAGTGGTGGTAGTGATATTTTGTGGTTAAGCTAATAGTACATTTATATGCAGTAGGAAATAATGCAGAGGGATTCCCTCCCACACCGCATCATTATATGTCCTCTGGCCACTGTAGCAAATTACCATAGACCTGGTGACGAGAGAGAACCTTTTTCTCACAATTCCATTTGAAGAGAATTTGTCCCTTGAGTGTGCTAGTGTCTGGTAGCATTCTTTGGTTTGTAGCTGCAGTTTTGTTTCCTGCCTTCATCTTCATATTCCTGTCTCCTTTGTGTGTCTGGTATCTCTTAGAAGGACACTTTTGGTGCCATTTAAGAGTGTACCTGTATTATTCCTTTACTTTGCAGTCCTCAATTTAGTCACACTATATAGACTCTGCCACAAAGGAACACTCACTCATTCTGGGGATTATAACATTAGACTTATGTGGACTCACCATCCAGACATAAATTATAGAGACATTTTCCACAGTGACATTTTGGAAAATTACAATGTAATGAGACAAAAGGGACATTGGCAGAGTCTGTTGATCTAATTCAGATTTTCCTAATTTGATATACTAATTTACTTGTCTGTTACTAATTGTGCATGCTTTTGTTTTTGTCATTCTTGTAGGTTAATTAGCTACAGCTATAGTGAAGATATCAAACAGTTCCAATAGCAAAAAAGAAAAAAAAAATCCCTCCTGGTTCTTTTTATACTTAGAATAAAAACTGCCTCTAAACCCTTTTCACTTTTTCAGTTGGAGTGTTGATCCTTTATTGGTGAGTGGTAATTCTTATACATTCTGGGAACATAACATAAAAATCATCAACTTGAAGTGTACATCACATACACTAGGTTTTAGTGCTGTGCTGCTGCCATGGCTAACAAATTCCCCCTTCACCTTCCCCAGAAGAATCCTTATGCTTATTAATAGTCACTCACCATTTCCATCGCCCCTTAGCATTCGCCATCACGATTTCCTTTGTGTGTGTGGGTTTGCCTGTTTTAGATAATATATGTAAATGGAATCATACAATATGGAGACTTTTGTGAGTGGCTTCTTTTATCTAACAAGTTTTCGGTGTTCTTTTATGTCGTAGCAAAAAGAAGAGCTTCCCTTTTATTGAGTAATATTTTATTATGTAGATCTATCACTGTATTAGTTTCATTTTTATTCCTCTGTTAGTCATATCCATGTCCAAAGGTAATTTATAGAAGAGTTTGTTTTGGTTTATATAGTTGTCCAGGTCCAGTCTATAGTGGTGGGGAGGGCCTGGCAACAAACAGCACAGGTGGGAAGGTTCTGCTCACACTTCTACCCACAAGGAGGAACAGAGATGTGAACTGGACATGAGGCAAGTCTATAAGCTCTGAAAGACTACCTCTAGTGATGCACTTCCTGCCAAGTGTCCCACATCTCTAAAGTCTCAGACCCCTCCCCTACAACTAGTACTACCAGCTCAGGGCCAAGTGTTGAAATACATGAGCCTATGGGAGACATTTTTCATCTAAATCATCTTTGGTTGCCTGTTAAGCATCAGATAAATATTTAAATTTTGTTCAATTTTTAAGACTATTACCCAGAGTCAAAGATGTTGTTGTATATCTTTAGTCTCAGTACTTGGGAGGTACTCACAGGTAATTCTCAGAGAGTTTGAGGCTACCCTGGTCTACATAGTGAGTTTCAGTAAGACTGTGTCTTGAGGGAGAAAAAAATAAAATAAAACTATGTTAGTCATATGCCACTGAAAACATGCACATGCAACTTTCTGTGGACAAAAATGTGTTCTTTTCCATTATTCCACTTTGCTCAGGATTTTTCACCCCCTCTTTTAGACACTGTACTACAGGTATCGTAGTGATACTCAACACTCCCTTCTCAGAAAAGCCTTTCATCTCAGATTGTGTCTTACTCAGGCTTTTCCTACTGTGAACAGATACCATGACCAAGGCAAGTCTTATAAAGGATAACATTTAATTAGGGCTGGCTTATAGGTTCAGAGGTTCAGTCCATTATCATCATGTGGGAGCATGGCACATCTAAGCAGGCATGATGCAGGCAGAGCTGAGAGTTCTACGTCTTCATCTGAAGGCTGCTAGTGGAAAACTTACTTCCAGGCAGATAGGGCTGGGGTCGTAAAGCCCACACCCACAGTGACACAGGGCTACACCTCCTAATAGTGTCATTCCCTGGGCCAAGCATATACAATCAATCACAGGTGGGTAGATGACAATCAACATAGGTTTGTGAACTTGATGGTGGAGGTAGTTGCTGATTGGACAGAGGTAAAAGATTAAGACTGGATGAGTGTGGGAAAAGAAGGAACAAATGAGGAAAGTACAAAATACTCATTGGATCAGGTTTCCCCTCCCCAAACATCGCATCCCTATCCAAAACAAGGTATTTATATATTATACTGTATTCATTCTGTTTTAGAATTAGCTAAATCTCAGATTATAAAATATGAAAGAATATTTCAGATTAGAATATGAGCAGGATACTAGCCACAGTTTAACCGGTTTATACTTCAACATGAGGGAAATAGTTTCCCTTCAAGTATCATTGACTGAGGAAGGTTCCTGTCCACAAATAAGACAAGCCCCTCTCTTCACCTAGTCACTGCCTTTTCCCATTCCTCTATGAGATAGTCCTGACAAGAGCAGCATGATGATGGTCATGTCATTGAACAGGCACAAAGCAGAGACCTTTGTCACCAGTGAGGAGCAAGGTTCAACGCCTTTTCTACCTCATGTCCTTCCTTATAGAATTTTATGGTTTTATCTGGTTCTGGCCTTCCTCATCTGTGCTTGCTCTGCCTGCTTTTAATAGCTTTTAGGTATAACGTAGTATCTCATTGAAGTTTGAAGTTACAGTTGCTTAATGGCATATGACATTGAACATCCATGTGGGTTTTGGCTTAGTGTGTACCTCCCATTTAAAACAAAACAAAATCTGTCTTCTGGTTATCATTATAAAGAAAGTCCAAGGAAATGAACTGATTTTATTTTTTTATAATTTTTCTAGGAAATTTACATTATGTTATAAAGGCATTTAAAAATTGAGATGTTATATGGTGTTCTTATCTAAGATTATTTTAGTCTTTTTTTTATTTTACTATTAAGATTATTTGGTAGTTGTTGTTATACTGTTTTAAAGTATTTATGGAGCAGTCTCTGGATTGTCCTTCCTTCAGTCTCTGCTCCATAGTTTGTCTCTGAAAATCCTTCCATTGGGTATTTTGTTCCCCCTTTTAAGAAGGAACGAAGTATTCATACTTTGGTCTTCCTTCTTAAGTTTCTTGTGGTTTGTGGATTGTACTTTGTGTATTCCAATCTTCTAGGCTAATATCCACTTATCAGAGAATGCATACCATGTGTGTCTACTCCACCTGGGAATCCTTCCTATATTCAATCATCAAATCCAGACACTATTGTGGATATCAGCAAGTGCTGGCTGACAGGAACCTGATATAGCTGTCTCCTGAGAGGCTTTGACAGTACCAGACTAATACAGAAGTAGAGGCTCACAGCCATCCATTGGACTAAGTACAGAGTCCCCAATGAAGGAGCTAGAGAAAGGACCCAAGGAGCTGAAGGGTTTGCAGCCCCTTAGCACGAACAACAATATGAACTAACTAGTACCCTCAGAGCTCCCAGGAACTAAAACTCCAACCAAAGAGTACACATGGGGGGACTCATGGCTCCAGCAGCATATGTAAAGCAGAGGATGGCCTAGTTGGTCATCAATGGGAGGAGAGGACCTTGGCCCTGTGAAGGTTCTATGCCCCAGTGTAGGGGAATGCCAAGGCCAGGAAGTAGGAGAGGGTAGGGTGGTGAGCAGGGGTTAGGGGGAGAGAACAGGGGATTGTTTTAGTTTGGGTTTTTTTTTTTTATTTTTTTTTTTCTTATTTTATTTCTTTTTTCTTTTGGAGGGGAACCTGGGAAAGGAGATATTGTAAATAAAGAAAACATCTAATTAAAAAAAGTGTTGATTTTAGTTTTAATATCAGTAGTTTCTCTTCATAACTTTATAACCAATTTTTAATGTTTTTTAAGTCTAAGTCATGCTAATTGGATAGATTGTTCAGACTAAAGGACTTCAGCATTTTGGATTACATCACTAAGTTCTTACTTTATTTAGAATCAATAGAGACATCAAGAATTCTTGTGGAAAGAAATAGAAATTTCATAGAAATCATCATTAAAACTATTTTTCCATTTGAACATGTAATTCTACAATATTTGTACATTTAGTATTGTTTGGGATACAATATATCTATATTTCCACAATTGAAATGTTACAATGAAATAAAGAATTTCAGTGTCTAGAAATCAAAAAATAAATAAAAATAAAGTGTTTATGATTTTTTTTAATTTTCTTTATTTACGTGTCATATGATTTCTCCTTTCCCAGTTTACCCTCCCAAAAACAAAAAACAACTACAAGAACAAACCCCTGTTCCTTCCCTCTCCCCCTGCTCGCCACCCCACCCTCTCCTGCTTACTGGCACTGGCATTCCCCTACACTGGGGCATAGAATATTCACAGGGCCAAGGACCTCTCCTCCCATTGATGACTGACTTGGCCATCCTCTACTATTCACATGCTGCCGGAGCAATCAGTCCCACCATGTGTACTCCTTGGTTGGTGTTTTAGTCCCTGGGAGCTCTGAGGGTACTAGTTACTTCATATTATTGTTCGTCCTAAGGGGCTGCCAACCCTTCAGCTCCTTGGGTCCTTTCTCTAGCTCCTTCACTGGGGATGTTTTTAATTGCTATAGAGCCATGTTACTTCCTTTCCTCTAGTCCTCCCCAGCTCCCCTCCTACAAGCTCTTCCCATGCCCCCTACTCTCGAGGTAGCCACTTTTGCTTTGATTATATTTTTACATGCATATTTATGTATATATGCAAATAAATATAAATACAACTTGCTCATTATTGGTTTGTATATGATTTTAAGGCTGAGCACAACCAATAGGGGGGTTCATCACTGGAGAGGTTAATTTTCTTTCTCCCAGCAGTCACCAGTTCTTTGTCTAGGAGGGGACCCTAATATTGTTCCCTTCCACATTAACATGTCCACTAATACTGCCGTTGTTGTAGTCTTGTTTTTACAACCATCTCTAGGAGATGCCATCCCACAGTCGACTGCCTTGAACTCTGACTCTTATTATTCTTTCTGTTTCATCTTCCCTGATGTTCCCTGAGCCAGAAGTACAAATTCTAAAAACTAAGCTTTGTATGTTTATAGACATATAAGAAGATATATATTATACATATATACATGTCTATATGTATGTAATCTTATTTTTGTTTTTAGAGCTACAGAGACTTCTGAAGTAGAAAGCTTACGGCCTCCCAGGTTCTTTAATGAAGATGGAGTCATCAGACCTTACAGGTTGCGCGATGGTACAGGAAATCAGATGTTGCAGGTAAGTGAAGAAATGCCTTACAAACTGAAGTCAGATCTCATACCTCAGGGTGTTTTAAAATAGTTACACAATACCTTAAAATAGATTAGGCTTTTATTTGTCGTATTAAACCTTATTTATACTTTTATTTACTTAGTACATTTATTTACTATGAGATTTTTTTTTT
>JADRCC010565190.1:0-10419 GCA_019843855.1 Hylomyscus alleni
AGGAATACTATGACTTAGTGTCAGGACTCACAAAACCATACTTTTCATGAGTGTAGGACCTTATGGACAAGTGGTTAGTACAATAGGGTTGCCACCCACACATACATGGTCAACTGACTTGACAAAGGAGCAAATAAAACCGAGTGGAGAGATAGTCCTTTCAACAAAAGCTGTCAGTACAATAGACTATCCACATAGGAAGGGATGGGCTTCAATCCATATTTTTCATCATGTAAATATCAAGCAATAAGCATAAAACCTAAAACTATAAACTATGGGAGAAAACATCTGTGACTTTGTGTTAGACAAAGTGTATTTGCATCAAATAAAAAATCCATAAAATAAAGTAATGAATAGATTTTTCACCCACAATAAAACACTTGTTACTCTAAAGACATTAACAAAATAAACAAGCAAAGCAGGTTTTGGAAGAAACAGACCACAAAACATCAGCTGGACCGAGTGAAGATAGATAAGAAACTCAATCTCAGTAATAAGAAAGCAATCCTCTTCAAATGAGGAAAATACTTGACTAGACATTTTAGAAGAGAACACAAGGGGTGGGTGTCTGGGAGTGGGGATGGCTCAGTTGGTAACGTGCTTGCTGCACAAGCACAAGGACTTGAGTTTGAATCCCTGGTACCCAAGTACAAAACTCTGGGCACAGTGACATGGATACACATGTAATCTAGACCTGGAGAGGCATAGTCATGCAGATTACTGGGGCATGCTGTCCAGTAGGCCCCGCCTGCTGGGTCAGTGAGCCCCAGGGCAGTGAGGGATACTCTCTCACAAACAAAGACAGAGAGTCACCTGAGGAAGACACAGTATTGGCCTTTGGCCTCCACAGTCATGTGCACATCCCGTCCCCCAAAGAGAATTGGGGTGATGAAAAAAAAAATCACATGAAAAGATGTTTTAACATCTCTAGTCACAAATGAAATTCAGAAAATGTCACTCCATCCCTCTATGTGAATGGCTAAAGTTAAAGGAAAACCTGACGACACCCAGTGTTGACAAGGATGTAGAGAAACCAGAGCGCTCACATGTTGCTGATAGGGGTGCGGTTTGGCAGTTACTTAGAAAGTCAGAAGTGGACCAGATGCACGGCCTATTCCCATGTATCACTTGAGAGCAAAGGAGGAGTATTTCCATACAAATACTTCAACATAAATATTTAAAGGACTTTATTTCTAACTGCCCCTAGCTGAGAATAATTCAAATGTCTTTCAAATATAAGCAGGTAAATCATGGTCCACACAAAGGAGTAGTAGTTTACAGCAACAATGAGAAGGAATGAATGACTGATATATGCTAAAACACAGAAATCAAATCAAGTGTGTTAAGTGAAAGAAGCCAGCATATGTATAGGTACATACCTTCATGAACATGTATATACGCCACATATGCATGTACACATACACACACACATACACACACATGAGAGAGAGAGAAAGAGAGCAAGCGAGTGAGAGAGAGAGCGAGCATATTTATCTTTCATATCTTTCATACTTATTTCTAGGAAATTCTGAAAATTAAAGAAACAGGTTGCTCATAGAAGGTAGGAGGAGTCAGGAGGTAGGCCTAAAAATGTGTATAAGGAAACTTGGGGAGTTGATGGAGTTGTTCATCGTCCAGGGAGTGCCAGTTTCACCGGTGTTGACATACGTGTTACCATTACAAAAGTGGAACCTTTTGTCCATTTATCTTTGTATATACCTGTTATGCTTCAATAGGTCTCTCTAAAGAGACCAAGTATTTAATGTTGGTAGACGGGTTTGTATGTGACAACCTGGTATAACTAGGGCTTGGAATCCTTCTAGACTCATAACTAAAGCTATTTTTTTAAATTCATGGATGATAATTTCATAAAAGAGTATACTGCATATACATCACTTCCACCTTTCTTCTCCCTACCCTAGCCCCTCCCACCCCCTACCATATCCCCTCTCAAATCCATGGGACATTTTTTTTTTTTGGTTGTGAGCCTAACCTTTAACAGCTGAGCCATCTCTCTATTGCAATGGCCTATATTTTAATTGACATCCATTTGTTCCTATTTATGGGGGGGTAGTGTGAAGCTTTAGTACAAGTATGCAAATGGGTCACCGTCCAATCAACATAATGGGCCTGCCCAGCTCAAACACTTAGCCATGTGCTCCCTAGTTTTTCTTTTCCTTTAATTACTTATAAGATATAGTTCCCTACTGTGCTGTAGACTCTTATGTTATTCTTCCTCTCTCAACCCGTCAACCATCCTGGCTCCATCTCTCCTCTCTAGACTCTAGTCTTCCAAGCCTCTACTGGGGAATGTTCTACTTTACTTCTGTGGGATCAGCTATTTTGGCTTGCTCATGAGTGTGAAAGGTGCAGCTGGTGTCTCCAGGCCTGCCTTGTTTCACTCCACGCCTGGATTGTTTCACTCCATACATTACCTTGTTCCATTCCTATGGTTGCCATAGATAGTATTTTCTGCATTTCTACAGTACGGTAGTATTCCTGTGTGTGTCAGGGCTATTAGTGCTCACCATCCCCCTCATCCGCTAATTTTTATGCACTGTCTAATATATTCCTATCTGAGACTCTATAGTAATCCTCATAACTTATTTTTTTTCTTGCTTTTATAGGTTTTGCATAAATTCTGACATCTCGTGCCCAAGATTCCAGATAGAGTTAGGGTCAGTGGCAGACTGGAGAAGGCACAAGGGTCTACCCTTTGACTTACCACATCTATTACCTAACAGGTGAGAGGGATCATGTGACTCATCTTGGAAACTGATTTTGCAATGAGCTATCACTGTATTTCATGCCTAACAGCCACTGTGAGGGAAGGAGATATGGAAAAACCTGGAAAACGTTACCCTGTCAAGGGTGTTGCTGCCATTGAGAAGCTGTCTGTGGTAGAGTTGCAAATACAGTGGCCCGTTGAAATGGTCTTGGCTGTTTCCATCCCTTTAGGCCCACAGCCTATTTCTGGCTTGCTATACAGTAACTGTCTTATTCAGATACTGAAGTCAGCTGTAGCATTAGAACAACCTTTGAATGTGATGATGTCACAATGACCCACGTCTCATTCAGAGGAAGGGATGATCGATGTGTTGCTAAGCAACGGTTCTGTCTGCTCAGGTGGATTTATCCCTTACTGTGCTGTTGATCTTGAAGTGTACACAATGGCCTGAGATCTGTTAGGCTCCTAAGAGATTTGGTTGGCATGCTTACAAAGGAAGCAGGGCCTAGCACTGGAAGAATGATATTAATTTAAGGTAATAAACATAGTTGGTGAGTAGATCAGCACGTTTTTGCAGTTCTGGTGACACTTAGGATATCTGCGGAGTCAGAAGAGAAATCTTAAAATCTGACTGCTGGTGATGTAAGGCAGTCTAGACGGTAGGGTAGACAGATGCACAGCATATCAAAAAACCACAGCACCACGACGGTGTCTTCCCTAGGTCCAAGTATGTGGGCTCCGCATCCAGGGCCTCTGTGACTCTCTGATTCTCACAGTGCTCTTATGGCGAATCATCTCCTGTTCAATCAACTAATTGACTTTCTGCTTATTAACTGGCAACTGTATGCATGTCCTCCCCTCTCCGTTCCATAATTAAAGTTTGAGGCACCTCTGACCCCCATCTCTCTCCCTTGACAGAGTCTCACTACGTAGCTGAGGCTAGCCTGGGAGTCAGAATTCTCCTCTCTCAGCCTGTTGAGCACTAGAGTTAACAGATGCCTGCCCCCAAGCCTGGCTCTACATTCTTCCACTTTATGTTGAGATGGGTGGCTTCTTGGCTTACTTCCGTCACTGGCTATCTGCCTCAAGGTTGTCTCTCTAGCTCCTTTACACTTTGTATAAATATTTTATGTGATTAACTCGGTAAGTTCATTGTTTCTAAAGCGTACTTTATCCCTGTCATTTGAGGAAATAGGGTGCCCATTTATTTTTATTTTTTAGCAGTCATTTTGAAACCAACAAGATTAATGCTTTTTTTTGAGCATGGGTTGGGTATGGCAAAGTCTGAGCTTGAGTCTTAGTTCTGAGGGTGGGAGGCATGAGGAGAAGGCAGGTGGCCTGGATATCCTGAAAGAACTCAGAGGTGTATGCACATGCATGTGTGTACACAGTCAGCACGGCATCTGAAGAGTGAGGTTGGCTGACATTGAGATTCAGAGGTTTGCTGTTTCTTATACTTGATCTGTCATCTAAGAAATAGAATTATGAAGATATAAAAAACATAAAATTGGGAAAGATACAATAAAGTAACTCTGGTTATTACTGTAGACTTATTGTCTTGTTATTATTATTATTACTTGACTTTTGTATATTGAAATATATACAAATATATATATTTGTATATATTTTGTTTTGTATCACTGGATAGGCCAGGTCAATCTCAAACTCATGGCAATCCACCTGCTTCAGACTCCTAAGTGATGAAATCACAGGCATGTGATACCACACCTGGCTTGCTATTTAACTTTATGTTAAGAAATGTACAAGTTGTATTAACAGTTTCAGACAAGTGGCAGATAATATTTTTAATTAATTTTTTCCTCTCTAGCTGTTACGGGCAATGTCAGAATGTTAAATAATCTCTTTAAGAGCCTTAAAAGTATGGATAGTATACCCAGGTTCTATCATGCATGTGCTCCCAATCCCAGAATTTGTGAAATAAATACAGAGAGATTGTGTGAGGCTAGCCTGTGACACATATTGTGATTCTCTTACACACCCAGATGTAAAACACACACACAGACACACATGCACACACATATAACACATACACAAATGAGTAACAGACAGGTTTTTACTAGCCAGGCTGAAGAGCCTACAGATGTGGGCCAACGAAATGGGTCAGTAGGCAAAGGCTCTCATCCCCCCTCATAGCTTGTGTTCAATCTAAGGAACTCGCATAGTTCCTACTCCTGCAAGTTGTCCTCTGACCTCATGTGTGCTCTGACACACCACCCACCGCGACAAATAAAGAAGGATGAGAAAACCAAGACAAAACAGTGATCCTCTAGATGTACACAATCACCGATGGTAAGTGAGGATTCAGAAATATTCTTTAACTCTGCCATGTAACTAACTGCCCGGAGTCTCACGGATGTGGAGGAGGAGAGGCAGATGTATGGGTTTTCACCACACATGAGTCCTCTCTGCTGACAAGCTATCACTCTCCCAGGCCTTTCTCAGATTCCACCAGGAGGCCCTGGAGGCTCACACCCATTTCCTTGCTTTCTATCTTGCTTTTCTGAAGCCTCTGTTTCTTTTCACATTTTATCCGACTTGAGGACAACCCTGCCAGACTCATTTTCCCCAAACCACATGATGGCTTACAAGCCAAGCTTCCCTTCAGAACATCTTTCCCATAAGCCCCGTCTCCACCCTTTAAACTTATCTTGAAAGAATCAAGTCCAAACACACAAGCCTTCGGAGGCAACCTGGCCTCTGAGGTGAAGGGTCACATGAATTCTCTCTCTGTTTTTCTCAGCTTTCCTGGCAGTAATTGGACCTCCCTTAGGAACCAGCGTGCATTTCCCATAGTTAGAGTTTGCTACAGGCGGTCGCCTCTTGAAGCTTGCATCTGTCCAGCTCTCAGACCCACAGGCACTGCCTGGGAACTGTAGCTCTGAGGTAGAGTAGTCATAGACTTTCTCAACCTGGTGCCCTAGAGATAAAGATCTGGACTGAAGGGTCAACCATATTTGGCTCTTTATGAGCACTTATAGATAAGAGTTGGTGCCGGCAGGTGAAAAGTCCTCTGGAAAACACCACGTTGAGTCACCTTGGCACCTGCGTGCCTGCCCATTTCTCTACCTTCTTTGAGTTGAGTTTAGATCCTTCATCCCTGAAATGTCCTCACCTGCTATTTTCTCAACACTGCCAGAAGTGAAGGGACCCAGAGAAGCCAGAGCCACAAGGTGGAAGAAGCCCAGTTTTCTGGGTAGAGTCATGTGCTGTCCCACAAGGAGGAACTCATTTACATTATGTGAAGTCATCGGGATGGTAGGGCTTGCTTGTTACCACAACTTACCATGGCATGATCCTGACTAATGCGCCTTCCAGGTGTGCTTAGTTAAAGAAGGGCACCGTATAGGGCAAAGATAGAAATTAGAATAGGGGTAAACAGCACTATGTACAAACGAGGTACAGAAAGTTGCTCTCTCCGAGTGCACCAATGAAAACCCGAGAGGTCTGAGGGTGAGACTGGGAGAGAGTACACACACTCCTTTCTAATGTAACAATGACTCTATGTGTGTCACAACAGAGGAATTAAGTTGGAGGACAATCTTAAAAGAGAATAGAGATAATGCAGGAAGAAATGATACCTAAAACGTTTGTTACCAAGCCGGAGAGATATAGAGTCAATTTTGTTATCAGGAATATAAACCCAAGGACAAGAGGAGTCAACATCCCCCAGTCTGTGATACACATATAGGGTTGGTGAACATGAGGTCATTGTAGAGGTCTCAGTAAATATAAGACTTTGTTGTACTGCTTCTAGGATTTTTTAAAGATATATTGTTTCTTTATTCTCTGTGTATGTGTATGTGTGTGTGTTGTGTGTGTGTTGTGTGTGTGTGTGTGTGTGTGTTTTACATGCATATATGTCTGTACACTATGTGGTTTGTAGTACCCTCAGAGGCCAGAAGAAGGCAGTGGATCCACTGGATTTCAAGATCATCATGAGCTCCCACATGGGTGCTGGGAATTATACCATGGTCTTTTGGAAGGACAGCCAGTGGACTGAACTGCTGAGCTTCTCTGGGATCTTTCTCATCATGTGGAAAGTGACTTAGGCCTGGGTGGGTATTGATAGGTCAGGGAAAGCAGTCTACTTAGATCGGTTCCGCATGGTTTCTTGCCATATTTTGACTGAGGAAAAGTACCACTTTCAAGAGATCCCCAAAGCTTCAGGTTTTAGAATAAACAAGGCTTATTTGTGGGGAAAGGAAGCCACAGAGGACACTGTAAACCCTCACGAGCTGGGACTAAATCAGGGGGGAGTGTTCAGGAGAAAGGGAACGCTCATTGGCCCTTCAGGGTCACTTGCTGCACCAGGCTCCGTTGCCTTCGCTGGACCTTGGTCTGTCTTGCTGATGGGAAATTTCCACAGCTGGACTTTGTGAGTCAAAATGAGATATAGAAACCCTTCGGTAATGCCACCTGAGAAGAGAATGAAGCCCTGATCCAGATGTGTCTCTTTACAGGCTCCTTCACACCTGCAAGGCACTCCATTCTTGACTATGCTTCTCATTCTCCAGACAAGCTCAAGGGGATCCATGTCCTTAACTAAAAATGCCTGTCTGTACTAAATTACTTTTCATGGCTGACTTACACCTCAGTAAAACTAGAGGACCAGAAGGAGAATTCGTTTCATTCTGTAACTAACATGGCCTGTGCATGGTTCAGTTTTGGAAGACAGGATATTTGTGCCAAAGGAAGAAGTCTTCAAGATGTGCTGTGAGGCACACCTACCCGCACTCACAGAATCTATGATGACAAGGGCGGCAAGATTGTCCGCAGGCATCTTCTCGGTGTGGAACTGACAGAGCTTAGATGTGTAGTACTGGGATCAAGGTTAGTACCCATGGCCTAATCAGAAAGCCTTCAGGCTTTCTGCACGTTGGCAAACAACACCGGATTTGCTAAAATGGTCCATTCCTGGGCCCCACCCAGGATGCTGTGAATGAGAGTCACCGAGAAAGGGCAGTGCCCGCAGATCTGTGTTTCAACAATTTTTTCCTGGTGATTCTGAGTACCTAAGATGTGTGCAATGTTCTCCCTCAAGTTAGAAGACGAAGCCTCCGTTTCTGCTTCAACTGCAGCCCGTTGCTGCCGGGGAGCTCTTTGAGACAGAGGGAAGAGCACGCACAAAAGCTGCTCAGGTGCCTTTTGAGGTCAAGCATCCTCTTCGGTTTAAACTTGTAAATGTCCAATAAAATTAGGATGGTTTTCATTTGCCCAGGAGAAACCAGAAGGTTAAAGGAAGCCGGAGAGAAGCTCTCACTAGCTAGCATTTCTGTATCCATCAAAGGATGCTGTCACAATAGTTATGTTTTAAAGGATGACTAAAGAACGTGTACAGTCACCTCTGCCTTGTGTGCAAGGGGGCAGTCCACAGGGTTAAACATCAGTGGGTATACTTTTTCATTTTTAAGAGTCGTTAACAAAACCAAGAGGAGTATGGGACAAGCAGCAGTAACCCCTATGGGGAATGGATTACTATGCTATTTTATAAAGTATATAGTTTCGGGGGCATTGATTGGTTTATTTGTTGGTTTTGCTTTTCTGGAGCAGGGGAGCTATTCTGTCTTATTCTCCCTCTCTCTGTCAGAGTCAGGTGGGCAGCCTGACCCAGGATAGAGATTTTGGAGACAACTTTGAAACAAGCATGCTTGGGTCTAGAGAGGAAAGGTCGTAAGCCAGCTTTATATAGGGCAGAACAGCATGCGACAACATTTCAGCATTATCTACACCCAGAAGAGATTTGAATCCCTGTGGTCAGAGTGAGTGGAAACCCAGAAAGCCTTGGATTTGTGAGACTGTCAAAAAAAAAAAAAAGATTTTTTTTTTTAGATCACTTGCTTGTACAGTGGCAGAAGTTGTTATAATCTGCAAGAATTTGGGAATCAAGTGTGCCATTTTTTTTTTTTTTGGCCATTGAGCTATATATACTGAGGCCAAGGCATTTACAGTAAGGCAATAAGGCTTTCATGCACTCTCTGAGACTGAGGAGGGAAAGAGATTAGAGAAGGCAGGTGAGTCAAGCTCCAGGATCCGAGAGCCTGGTGGGGAAGGAGCGGAGAACAGATCAAGGATAAGATGGGGGAGGTTTCGGGTATAAGGTTGAAAACACAAAATCTACCAGAGAGAGGATTCCATTATAGGGAGAGGGGTAAGCATCTCATCCAAGAGATGCCCCAATCACAGTGGAGAAGCACACAGTGAACTGCTGCCAGACAATGAGATATGTAGCCTTTCTATATGGTGGGTACCCAGGAGGTTTTAGCAGGTTCCAGGAGCCAGAGAGACCAAGAGTACACTTACCAAGTGGACGAGGAGAGATGGATGATTAGAACAGGTGGAAGAGAAGCAGCAGAGGAGGGGGACTCTGGTATTGGATATGGTGGGTGGCTGAAGGCAGTGGAAACAAACGCTCTACACCTTGTGTGAGTCTAGTCAGCAACTTGGTTTGGTTATGAGAGGCTGGGCCCTTGAAAGGGGATCAATGGGTACCTCTCCTGGCTTTTGGCAACACATATATGTGAGGGGGCACAGTAAAGAAACTGCCAAAATAACTGCTCCATATGGTTAAGATTTGTATTGGAAATGAGAGAGAGAGAGAGAGAGAGAGAGAGAGAGAGAGAGAGAGAGAGAGAGAGAAAAGAGAGGGAGAGAGAAGTTGGAGTAAGAGATAGATAGATAGATAGATACATAGATACATAGATGAATAGATAAATGATAGATGATGGATATATAGATAGATGGTAGGTAGATAGGTGATAAATAGGTGGTAGATAGATAGATAAATAGATAGATACATAGATAGATACATAGATAGATGATGGATAGATAGATAGATGATAGGTAGATAGGTGATAGATAGGTGGTAGATAGATAGATAGATAGATAGATAGATAGATAGATAGATAGATAGAAATGAAAATAGCTGAGTTATAAAAGGAATGAGCAACTGTGGGAAGGGAAGCCCGTAAGTGGGAAGGAGTTTTGGGTGAGGAGGTGAGAAGGGCCAGGAGATGAGCGTGAACTTTGACACGTGTCACAGGTAGGTACCTCTGATACTGAGAGAGGCTGCCGGCCAGCACAGGCTTTGATATGCCTGTAGGTGCCATATGTTTCTTCTGCCAGAGCTAAGTAAAAATGACTCCCTTTGGCTGACGGGAACTGATTTCACAAGTTGTTGAGAAACAGTGGCTTTTCTCTAACTGCCAGAAATCCTGTAGTCCATTTTGAGCTCATTTCTGGATATATGGGCTGCCCCTTGGAGTTTGGGGAACTGAAGTTTCCTTTGGATACCACATACGTCACATCCCCCTCTTCATCTGACATAAGTATACAGAGAAAATGTTGACCTTGGCTCTGCACTGAACTTGTATCTCCTAGGGAAGAAGGGACAGTATCCATGGACTATTTTTGTCTCTGTGAAGTATGATCTAGCTTTGTCTTCAGTTTAACCACAACTCGCCTTTCCAATGACCGGCTACCTGCCTGCCTTTGAGGCGGCAGCATATGAATGCCAACAAAAGCAGTTTCCAATTTACAGCACTTCTGAACCAGCCTACTTGTCTTTGCCAGGTGTGCCTGGGTAAATGTTTAACGACCAGCTCTCCGAAAACAAATCAAAGTCAAACAAGGCTGGGCTGCAAGGGGTGCCTAGCCCTTCTGTAGCCCTCAGA
>JADRCC010565194.1:0-15640 GCA_019843855.1 Hylomyscus alleni
ACAATAAAGGGGACTGTATTGTAAGCTTACTTACATATTTTATACATCAAATATACGTCTCTTTTGAGGGTAGCAATGGGAACTATACACTGTACTGCTTTGCTATGCTATGATGAGAATTTATTCAATGCATTTTTAACTTATGCTGGGCTCATCAGGAATAAGCCCTATTGTAAGGGAGCAGCTGTATGACAGTAGACCATATAAAAGTTGCTTACTACCTTGGCCTATTTGTAACAAAGAGGGTATGTGTTTCTACAAGCTTCAAAGCAGAAGAGACAAAAATTGAATCTACATGACATTGACAAGGCTACAAATCACTGGAGTCTCAATAATTTTGTAGGCTTATAAATATTTCCTCCATTCAGCTATTCTCAAGTCAGGACTGTAGCATTATAATCAATAAAAAATCTAAATTAATTATGTATAACAATGGTGTTTGATCTTTAAAGTAAGTTTAGAATTTTATTTTTTTATTTTTTATTTTTATTTTTTTTAAGTTTAGAATTTTAATATATATTTCTTTAGTGTCATGGTAGGGTTCAAAGTCCTTTCAACATACTACTTTTTTTTTATGTCTGATTTTTAATTCCATCTTTTTTTTTCAACATACTACTTTTAAGATCAATGAGTTTATGAAAAGATTTGAAGCAAGAAACATTTCAAATGAAGAGAGGAAAATATGAGATAAACTAAAGAACTCCAAGAATTTCTCTGTGGAGTTGAGAAAGAGAAACATAGAAGGCCTATATGACACCTCTTCCACCCCAAAGTAACAGTCTAGACAAGAAATCATCAAAAGACTCTTAAAGATTGTGGTAAGGATGCTGAAATGTAGCTCTCCATCATGATGACTCCTGGCAGGGTTGGGAGTGGGATTGGACTCAGTTTTCTTTAAGAAGTTGGCTACCACTTTGACCATGCCCCAATGAGTTATGAACGACACAAATTGAATTCTTTTTGTTTTTATTCAAAGGTGTGGTGGACCTGGGAGGACTGAAAAGTGAATGTGATCAGGGTTCAAGATGTGAAATGCCCAAATAATCAATAAAATATTATGAAAAAGTCTCTGTGGAGAAATACTTGCTGAAAGTTGTTTTTTCTCCTCAATAATGTTAAGTGATATTGGCCAAACAATCAGACAGACATGCGAATGTCATTTGCTTGTGATTACTGACTGTAAGTGTTCCGACGTGATATTGGGAAGTGGAGAAGTTTTCACACAAGAGCGTACACATCAGCAGAGACTGAGAAGGACAATTTCTAGATTTATTTTCCTGGCTTGTATTTCTTACTCACCTTATTTTCAGCAAGCTCTGTGTGCCTCGGCTCTCTCCTGAGAGAAAAGGCTGTCATAAGGAATAAGCAGATGCTTAAATACTAGAAGTAATATTCACCCTGAACCTTGCAGATAAAAAGTCTTTAATCTAAAATGTGCAATCAAGAACTAAAAGATTAAGAATCTCAAATTTGAAACATATAAGGCACCAACATGCTATGGGTAGGCAGCAAATCCTTAACTAACTTCAGGTGATGTACTTAAATACAAGCACAGTAAAAGTGTTATATTAAATGGTCTCCAGTCAATATGTGTAAGACATATATGAAGCTTTTATGAGTTTTGCATTTAGCCTCTTGTCCCATCATAAAATATTGTTATGCAGACACAAATATTACCAAGTTAAACCTTTTTGCTATACTACTTGAAGAATATCTCATTTTAACCAGTTATAGCAAGGTACACTCAATGTGAACTGTATCTAAACTCAATCTGAACTATACATTACTAAAATATACTAGCTTTAAGAAGTAATAATAAATTTGGAAAATTGGATTAGGTGCTAAGAGTGCTTACTGCTCTTGGAGAGGGCCTGAGTTTAAGTCCCAGTACTCATAGTACAGGTGGATCACAACCACATGTAACCTCAGATTTTAGGAATTTAATGCCCTCTTATGACCTCCATAGATACATGTAGGCAAAATACTGACATAAATAAATAGATAAATAAACAGCCTAATAAAATTAAAAGAATATAATCCCATTAGTGAAAATGAAGTAGAATTTTATGGTGTCTCCAAATAACGTATCTTTAAAATGAAAGGTTGTAAAATGTGTGTTAATTTCAAAATGTTGAGGAGTTGTTCAAATAATTTAGAAAAAAATCAAGATAATGATGTTTATGGAATCATTTTGAGTTCTAATAGTGATAAAACTCAATTCTCTAGAGACAAGCTCATGGAAAAACAAAATACTGATTTAGCTGTGGCTTGGTTTGTGTCTTCAGGTGGGTGAGTCTAACTCAACAGCTGTGCTAGACTCCACAGGCATTCAGAATCCAAGAGGCAGTAGACACTGCTAAGTTGCTACATGGACTTGTGGTTGCAATTTGGGCCTTCATTTGATTTTGACTGCTTTAGAAAATTACAGAGAACTTAAGGATCCATTTCTCAACAGTACAACCTTTCAGTTTGAAGGAAATATCTTGAAAGCTCATAGTACTTATGTTTTTCACTGATATTGTCATTTGTCTGAGTCAGTTAACTTAGGATAACAGAAGATGCCCAGAGAATAACACCTAATTACAGCAATTCTCTGGCACCCAATGATTTAGAATTACCTAGCCATATATTCAAAAGATTATGATTTTGATTATGAGGCTCAAGTTCAACAGCCCTGCCATTGCAATGAAAACACTATTGTGCTAGTATTTAATGACATTTTCTCTTGTCTTTTTTCATGTAAATATGCCCAGATCTTATACCATCTTCATCTTATTGGGAGCCAGGAAAGTATTGATGATGGATTTTCTTCTAGTAGCATGGAAACATTACGGTTAGAAAACTGAAAGTGCCAAGGGAAAAGGTAAATTTACTTTGCTATTATTCAGTGAGATGTTCTGGAATGTACCATCAGCATTAGTGTTAATCATTTTGAGCCAGAACATGGAGGTAAGAATTGTGGGAGTAAGGACAATTAGTTAGATATCTGGAGACTTAGCACTTGTTTGAAATAGAGATTGCTGGCAACTAGATTTTAAAGCCTACAGAAAAAGAATGTGTCTGTGAGTGATTCCACCATTCCTCCTTTAGTGAGTTCCAGTAAAGGTATATGATACTTTATCTCAAGGCAGGTTTTCCAGTGACATGAATACTAATGTTTATGCAGATGTGTTTGCACAAGATAAAATAGCTGAATTCTTGACAGCAAGAAAGGCTCATCTGATATTTGCATGAGCTTCCTCAGCTAATTAAGGCCCCTTAAGAAATTCATTCTCCAATATTTAATGATGATTTGCTGCTTCCAAATATACTGATTTCCTAGAACAATTCACTGAAAAACATGGGTGTCGGGGAGTCATAGTAAACTTACTCCAAGTAAATTTTTGTAAGGGATACTTACAGCAGATATTGAAATGATTCCACCTTAAACTGGCTAACACATACACATACACACACACACACACACATACACACACAGAGAGAGAAAGAGAGAGAGAGAGAGAGACAGACAGACAGACAGACAGACACAGAGACAAAGACAAAGAGATAGAGACAGAGAGACAAAGATAGAGGAAGAAAAAGATATAAAGAGACACAGACATACAGAGAGAGACATATATACATGATTTATGATACTTTTGATTTATGATGATTTATGATTATTAGTTTTGATTTAGTATGATTTATATACTTTTATTTTGTGTGTATGGGTGTTTTACCTACATGTATGTCTTTGTAGCATGTGCCTCTGAGGCCAGAAGAGAGCTCCGGTTCCTGTGCAAGTGGAGCTACAGACTTTTGCCAACCATTCTTTGGGTGCTGGGAATCAAAGCCTCGTCCTCTGAAGAGTAGTCAGCAGTCTTCCTCTTTAGCTCCTGTGTGATCTATTTTCATGTGCTTATTTCACATTTACTCTCACAATATTTCACTAAGACCATGCACTAGTGTGGTCTTATTACTATCTAGTTGCACTAGATGCTTTCTTGACTATATCTGTGTGCATGTGTATATCCTATGTATGTGGTCCTGCATAGCTCTAGACCTGATCATCCATATTATGCTGGGTACTTACACAGCAGCGATCACTCGAAGCTGGTTGACATCTGGTCTTTTAATAGTGTTTGTTCCCAGTTATTTTCTGTTTGGCCATAGCAGTGGTAACAACTGCGTAGTGGTGGTAAATTTAAGGCCCACATCTTTATAGATGATATGCTCATGAACTCACTCAATGAGTATATAGGACTAGGTGGGAACTTTCACAAAACTCTCATGAATGTTTGCAAAATGATGTAAGCAGTAATGTGGTTTTTGGTTCAAACATGTCTTAAACATCCTCTGGAATGGGTTGCTTAACCAGGACTCACAGAATTTGGCTATTCTTTGTCTAAGTACCAACATAGGGATATTAGGAATAGTTTGAGGCAGCAGACATTACTTTTTAATAGTTTATAGATTTTTGCCAGGCAATGTGGTCTTTGATGAGATGTTTATTAACATGTAGTAAATCTGAACTTCAGATATCCACTGTTTGGGAATACCTAGACATTAGAAACTGACCTTTGGTATTTTTTATGCCTCTTGACAATACCAAAGTTAGGACTTGAGAGTTCCAGAGGTAAAGAATCACAGGCCAGTGGAAGAAAGGGAGACAGCCCCCTCATTGGAGGAAGAGGCCAACCTCAAGTTCATGGACACTTCTTTTAATGCCACACTTATTTTTCCTCCGTTACAGTTCCTAGAAGTTAGAAAATATTTTCCTATATTACAATGTCCTTTTATTTTTTAAATTTCAAGACAAAGGAATGATTCATTTTGGAAGCACAGGGGTCCCCAGAATCATGTTAATGTATATTTGAGTAATTTTCAGAGTAGGAAGAATAAGTATTTACATTTTACTAATTCTCCTCTCTTGTTAGAAAGCTGCTATTCTGTAGAAAGAGAAATATGTAAAAAATGTACGTATTTTAACTATAAAAATCAATTGTCATAAATTGTATATATAGCAAATCACATGGGAAGTCTTTATTTCCTAATTTAAAAAAGCTGCCTCAAAGAAATGTTTCAGCACACAGAGGCACATGGGCTGCTTGGCAGACAGCCTAATTGAAACCAAGGGCCCGGGAGAAGCGCTGAACTCCCCATCTGCTGCCCAGAACTGGCTGCACTACACTTTGAACCAGTGCTGATGGCTTTCTACACAAAGATCAAAATGAGTTTGTTTTATTCAGCTGGGTTGTGGAGGTGCACGTATTTTGGCTTCTGGATGTAATAAAGCATTGAGCTCACAGATAAACAAACTATAAATCTAATCAAGTTTGGGCACAATGATAAGTAGATTGCTTTATGGGACAGAGAAAGAGAAGAAGGGGAGAGAGAGTCACATGACGAAATTCCCTATTCCTGTCTCCACGCAAAGTAGCACTGGGCCACAGTACTCATAGGTGGCCAGAATTAATGATTATTTCCACTTCCCTTCCTCTATTTCTTTCTCTAACTTCTCAGGTTTTTCTCTTCTTACCATTTCTTCTCAGGTTTCAGAGAGACTATGAATCCTTTCTATATTAAGAAACCATCTTGGGAGATCCATTAGAGTCTCTGACGGAAGCATTGAATTATGATAAATATTTTTTCCTTTTGAGTTAGAGTCTGAGCCTTTGAAATATTTCCCTCCATGTTTCTCAGAGATAATGCAATGGAATCAAATACTTTGTTTTTGCTGGATGTCTTGTGTGTCTGTGTGCAGGCACCAATGTCACCATAATTCATCCTTTATTTGTCCACACAAGGTGCTGAGGAGAGCAGAATCCTGATGAATGCCTTGTCTTAAGCACATTAAATGTGACAGGTACTAAGTATAGTTGAGCTCAGAAATGATGAAGAAATGGGAGGGTGTCATTGATTTATTCATGTACTTTGGTACTTTTGTCCCCAGAATAAGTTCAAATATTGTTGGAATCAACCCATCTCCTCACTTTACTCAGCAACTGCCATAGAAGCCTCCAGTCATGATAAAATATGTGTCCATTTTGAAAGACTGAATTCCACAACCAGATTTTACCTGAAATCCACATGACAAAGGTTTTTAATTTAAAGAGAAAGCTAGGTTGACAGATTTAGAATCTACCCAGGAAATAAATAACAGTAATTTCAAACATTTTTCTATAAACAGAGGAATTCTAACTGTACAATAAATAAGCAAAGTCTAAAAAAGAGTCTGTATCAGTAATTAGACATTCACAGCATTTTTAGATGTTTTAGAAATCCTCCAATTTGAAATAAAATTCAGCTAGTGTAATATTCAAAATTCCATACATTTCAAGCAACTTTTAGTGCAGCCATTACCTGTGTCTGACCCACTATGGTTCAACCCCCCACAACTACCTATGTCTGACCCACTATGGTTCAACACCCCCACAACTACCTGTGTCTGACCCACTATGGTTCAACCCCCCAACAATGGACATGGTGCTCCTTTCTAGTGTCAAATGGAGTTAGTGATAGAACTTCAAGAAATACACCACTTTATACCTCCTCATTAGAAAAGAGATGTCTCTATAGCTATGAGAAAGGCCAACTTACATTTTTTATCTCTGATTTCTGTGCCATTAAGATTCTTTTCTCTATATAACCAAAGTATTTCAAGTATGTAGTAAGGTATTGCATATAGTTGAAGCCCTGAACTTGATAGCATATAGTAAAACTACCTTACTCCCCAGTTCAAAACACTAGTTCTCTTGTTGATGTGTCAACTAGGCTATAATTACTTGGGAATTCATTATCCTGAGTGCTTATGCTAGGAATTATATTTCTGGTTTTATACACACACACACACACACACATACACACACACACAGATCTATCATCTGTATATATATAATACATATATATATATACATCTATCTTTGTGGGTATATGTATTTCCATATACTAAAATACATACACACATACTCACACACATATATATGTATACATATATACATATATATATATATACATACATACATATATATGAGAAAGAGAGCATGAGGGAGAGAATAAGACAGAAAGACATGGAGACAGAGAGACAAAGACACACTGAGAAATTTTTATGGCTTCATAATTTCAATCTGATTTTCAATCCATAGTACATCATCTTAACAATAATTCAGACAGTCCAGTCTGATATAGCTATCTCCTGAAAGGCTCTGCCAGTGTCCAACTAATACAGAAGTAGTGGCTCACAGCCATCCATTGGACTGAGCACAGGGTCCTCCAATGAAGGAGCTAGAGAAAGGACCCAAGGAAATGAAGGGGTTTGCAGCCCCATAGGATGAACAACAATATAAACTGACCAGTACCCTCAGAGCTCCCAGGGACTAAAACACCAACCTAAGAGTACACATGGTAGGACTCATGGCTCCAGCTGCATATGTAGCAGAGGATGGCCTAGTGGATCATCAATGGGAGGAGAGGCCTTTGGCCCTGTGAAGGTTCTGTGCCCCAGTGTAAGGGAATGCCAGGACCAATAAATGGGAGAGGGTGGGGTAGCAAGCAGGGGAAGGGGGGAGGCAACAGGGTTTTGTTCTTGTTGTTTTATGTTTCTTTTTTTTGGAGGGGAAACTGGGAAAGGTGAAATCATATGACATGTAAATAACGACAATATCTAATAAAAAAATAAAATAGAAAAAAATAATTCAGATTAGTGCTTGAACATATCTCTCTCTGTCTCTCCGTCTCTTTCTCTTTTTATCTGTGTGTATGTTTCAGAGAGTCTTGGTTATCAGTTTACTTTGCAGAAGGTGTCCCCAAAATTTTTATATAATGATTCATTTCTTAAGTGCCTTTGGCACACTTTAGTTGGGAAGGGCTCCCTAATAAACAGTCAAAAACAAGGGATGTCCATTGCATAGAATTATATAAGATGATGGCTTCTAGGTTTCGAGGGAGAAGGACTCTTTAAAGATGCAAATTTAATTTGCAAATAAGTAACAGAATATAGACTGAAAGAAGAGAGATGAAGTGGAAAAGAAGGCAGAAGATACTCTAAGTATAGGAACACCAGTGGACATGTGTTATCTCATTGAGGCAGCAATATAGTATTATAGAGGAAGTGATATTTAGTCAGAATATTGCATAGCAAGAAGTTACCTCTGTCAACCTCTTGGGAGCCTGCTGCCATATAAAAACCTCAAGAAGCATTACAGTCTGTAGTGTTGAAACATGCCCCAGAGCATTTATATATAAATTCATAAAGGAAGGATTTTAAAAGAGTCTTATCTTAAGCTACTCTGCCAATCCAAGCTAGTATCAAGCCCATTTATGATGACTGCTCATCAAACTGAATGAGACCTTCCTATATATTTTAGTTCCTAATCATTACACAAATAATATGGAGCTTAAGTAGTGATTTGGTAATGGGACAAAAAAATTATAATGTAATATATACCATACACGTGAGATATTAATGATCAGGGGGAAAGACTCACACAATGTTACTTGGACAGAGAAAAAAAGCAAACTGAGAAATGTGGTGTCACTGAAGGACAAGGTATTCAAGCAACTGTGGGAAATGAGATCTGCACCATAAAGAGCAGGAACTTGATGATGTTGAGTTCTGTCCCTTGTGATTTGACTGAGAATAATGTTATAGAGTTGTATGTAATACTAATGTTATTAAATATCAAATGGAAATGGCTCTAGCATAAAGCTTCACTCTGGTAAATATTTAAGATGTTCACGGTATTTCAAAGCTAAGTATAGGCAAGTTCTTTCTAAGAACAAAAGGAAAAATCACCTAAGGTGAGCTCTAGTAGTATACATTTTTTGTCAGTGATA
Source organism: Hylomyscus alleni (assembly GCA_019843855.1). Classification (NCBI taxonomy): domain Eukaryota; kingdom Metazoa; phylum Chordata; class Mammalia; order Rodentia; family Muridae; genus Hylomyscus; species Hylomyscus alleni. The sequence continues at coordinate 8,815 of JADRCC010565194.1, forward strand.
AAAATTTATGTATATCTACATTTTATCTTACTTCATTACTGACAAAGTACTCCTCTAAATCTATTTTTTAAGATTTATTTATTTATTATATGTAAGTACATTGTAGCTGTCTCTAGACATCCCAGAAGAGGGCATCGGATCTCATTACAGATGGTTGTGAGCCACCATGTGGTTGCTGGGATTTGAACTCAGGACCTTTGGAAGAGCAGTCAGTGCTCTTAACCACTGAGCCATCTCTCCAGCCCCTTAAATCTATTTGTATTAATTTAGATTTATTAACCTTAGGGACAGAAAGTGTAATTCAGGAGATGGTATACTTTTTTTTGCCTAGCTTGTATATGGCTTGTATTTGATTTCAGCATGTATAAGCCAGGCTTTGTGACACATGCTGATAACCTCAGCATTCATGAGGCAGAGGCAGGAGGGTCAGAAGCTCCGGGCCCAATCCTTGCTGTAGTGTTTGAGGACAGGCTGGGCTACATGAAACCCGCTATCCCAATGCCTCATCAAAATATTTATAGAACGTATGAAACCTCAGATGAAAACCATAAGACTATGCTAATGAAAAGGGAAATTTGAAAGCAGAACTTATGTATAATGTCTAATACTTTATGTCAAGGCTCAGAGTCCCATATATTTGAAAAATCTTAGTTGTATAATACTGAAAACCAAAGTGGGTCTCCTTTTACTCACCCAATATTATAGGATAGGCACAGACTTGCATAAGACAAAAATACTTAAAGTATGTGGCATAAAGTTATAAAAGTCTTAATGAATACTAACTTAGAAAGAATTATACATACATAGACATGACAATTGAAACCACTTCTATCATTTGCTAAAAAACAACCCGAACTGGATTTCAGGATGAGTATCATAGCTACTTCTATGTTTGAACATGAGCTATGTGTTGTATTACATTTTTTTTCAGTTTTTAAAATAGTCATGATATGTTTAGGAATTCTATTTCTAGCAAACATTTGTTTTAGCCTGGAAGTTTCACTATAGAATATAATTGGAAAATAACTGGTTAAGAGTAAACAAACAAAGTCTTCTCTCAGGCATTTTTTACAGAACCATTTTGGATATAAAACAATTTCATGGGAATATAAAAATTATATTCTCCATACTGCAATTTGTGCTTGTTTCATCTTTAATCCCTTGTGGTGGTATCATCAAATCTCAAATAAAAGTGTTCTTAAATTTTAACAATAAAACCTCCCATGAAAATTTAATAATTTCTTTCCTTCTTATTTGCTTCCCAGAACTCTGGTCCTTTTCTTGGAGAAAGCCCTGGGCAGCTAGTTTTGGGGCTTACTAGATTCTTCTCAATACCCTGCAAGGACAATAGGATAGTCTTTCATTTCACTTGTATAATTAGCTATTGTGTCAGTATTAAAGATATCAGAAAGCACTGTAACCTCGTAGATGGTGTACACAGCAACTTACTAAGCCCAAGGACACCTGTTTGTCTCAATCAAGACTTTGTGTATCATTAGCAAAGAAGCATGTTGGGGCTGGCAGAGAGGTCTGGTCATCTCAACTTCAAGGTTGGAATTGCTTTATCCCTGCAAATAACTGTGTAATATGGACACCATTGTTTTGGATACAAGAGTTCGAGAAGTCCTTTGGACTACTGTTGATGAAATGTAATACCATTGTCTGACTCTGTTGTTAGTGCAGTTGTTCACACCTAACCACATATTTATCATCCTATATTCTTATCTCAAGATATTCACTCTCTAATGAGCCCTAATAACTTTATGCAAGAGACTTTGTTTCTCAGTTCACAGTAATCTCTAAGGAGAGAATAGGCAATGTCTTGTAAGTTTGTACAAAGTAGATTAGTTTACACACTAAGTATCTAATAGAGGTTCATTAAATGAGTCATAAAATGGTTGCTAAACTCACGTTCCTTGTGTGCTATACTTGATGTTATGTGCACAAAAGCAAATATGACACAGAGGTCATATTAATAATAATAGAATAAAATAATAGAATAAAAAGTAAAAATTATTTTTTATTTTTATTTAATTTAATTTAAATTTAATGTAAAAGAAAACAAATTACATAGAAACAGGTCAATTCCAACTTGTTCGCAGAAGTGATACTGAGTTCTGTTCTTCAGCTCTGCTACCTTTCATCACTCAGTATGTGATTCATGAGATCGAGTAAAAATTCTTATGGGTACTTAGTCAGATATATATATATATATATATATATATATATATATATATATTCTTGTAATACAATATGCTGTAGCTGCCTTGATTCACTGAAAAATATTTTATAGATAAAAATAGCACTTTTTGAATATCAAATTAGGAACATTGTTGACCTTACTATATATTAACTAGATTTTTATTGATTTTCTCAAGGGGTCATTAATATAAATATTTTTATAAAGGATTTCATTTTTGCAATAAGACTGTTACTTATATAATTTTAAATATGGGTAATAATTTAATGGAAATAATTCAACAATTAATAGCATGGTATGAAAACAATTTTAGCTCTAATTATATTTAAGTATATAAATACACAATATAATAATGATTGTGATATTCTTAAAATGTTGAAACCTATTATGTTTTGAGTCTTTTTCAATAATTATTTTTTTAGCATGTTGAAATCTTTACAGTTTTAGTTTTTTTCAATAAGCTAGTTAGAAAATGTTTCATGTTGGAGATTTTGCCTCATGTACAATTTTAATTTATTTATATAATCTTATGTATATGAATGTTTTGCCTGTATAATATGTCTTTGAACTAATTATGTGCCTCATGCCCAGGGAGGTTAGAAGAGGTCATCAGATCCAATGAAACTGGAGTTAGGGTTTGTGAGCCACTATATGGATGCGGGACATCAAACCTTGGTCCTTGGGAAATATGGACAGGGCTTTTAAGCCCTGGGCCATCTTTCTAGTCCCCATGACATCTTATAAATGAAAAGTAACCTAAAGAAACAGTGTTGACACAGTGGATCATATTTCAAGCTGTAACTTAAATCTATATGATCTCAAATTTCCAGAGTTTTAGTCTTCTCTTTTACCCATGTATCAGGAGCACCTAACTGAGAGATAGTAAAAAAGCCTATCTCACAGTAATTCGTTTTTATTTGGTTCTGCTTGCTTGCTTTAGCACAAAATGTTGTAGAAAGAAAAGTACATCTTAAATCTGCTATACAACTGCTCTGGTTAGCAACTACACACTCTAATCTGAGTATTCAGTATCTGCTAGATATTTTTTCTTATCACAATTAAAAAGAGGATCAAATCTGTCCAGGTATATTTATTACTATATAGACCCAGAAAATATTAGAACATTCTTGAAAGAAAATATCATGGGCTAAACATTATCTGTATTAGTACACAATATGAACGCCACCAACAATGACAAGAATGAAAGAGAAAGGACAATACAGAGTCAGCTTGCAGACACCTTGAGAAGTCACATGCTTCATAATTCTGGAGACTAAACCCTCTCGGATAAATACATTAATAACTAAATACTGTAAACACAATAGGATTAATAGCTATGTTATTAAAAAAGAGATAATACATCTTGATTCTAAAATAACATTTAATTATTTTCAGATTGGATATTTTATTTCATTTTATTTTTTAAGCCTATCATGTGAGGAGGTACTATTAGCTACATTTTGTAGAATAAAAAATAAATAATAGAAAATCCATACTTCTTTATTTCATGCTTAAGATCTTTTTCTTTATACTGGATTCATGAAAACATATTTTTAAACTTTACATGTCTTTATACTTTACATGAGACCAAAATAAACTTAAAAAATATGACAACTTTAAACTTTATTTAGGTAATGTTCTACTTCTTACAATTTTTATTACAAATAAATACTAAAGTTGGAATTTTCTGAAGCAAGTCAACGTGAACTAATTTCACGAATGTATCCTAAGGTCTCCACGTAGAGTTTATGTAGACCTTTATGTTCCAAGTTCTTGCAATCCAGTTTGAGCTATTAGTTTTACTTCTTCACTTTTTACTTATTCTTCAAAGCACTATGTTATTCTCTACCCATATCTCATCCTTGAACTTCTCTGGCCAATGCCACCGCTGATGTTATAACATAATAATTGTATGTATCAAAGATGTATCAAAAACCATCTTTCTTGATGGTGGTGGTGGCTTCTTTTTCATGGTAGGGTCTTGTTACATATCCCTGGCTAGCTGGATGCTCACTGAATTCCCCAAACTGGCCTTAAAAATCACAGCATCACTCGTACCTCAGTTTACTTTTCATAATACCTTTCTTTCTGCTTTTATGGTATCTTATCTCTTGGTTCATTTCCTATGCTTGGATCAAATCTTTTTTTCTACAACTACTTTGTGCTAAAGCAAACAAACAAGAACCACATTGGTGACCCTTGGGTATCACTCTTTAGCCCATGTTGTCTTGACTTTGTATCTTTCCACAGGGTGATTTTTCTCAGCCATCCCTCAGCTGCTCTGAACCACACTCTCGGAAATTCTTTTGTACAAGACATCTTGAAATTCTATATGTCCCCAAACTGAACTCTTTATCTTTTACTCCAAACAGACCATTTTCCGCTTTTTAAATTTTTTAATTTTTTATTTTTTATTCAGTTTTCTTTATTTACAATATCTCCTTTCCCAGGTTTCCCTCCAAAAAATAAAATAAAATAAAATGAAACTAAAACAAACCCCTGTTCCTCCCCACTTCCCCTGCTCACCACCCCACCCTCTCCTGCTTACTGGCCCTGGTATTCTCCTACACTGGGGCATAGAACCTTCACAGGGCCAAGGGCTTCTCCTCCCATTGATGACCAACTTGATCAGCCTCTGCTATACACATGCTGCTGGAGCCATGAGTCCCACCATGTGTACTCTTTGGTTGGAGTTTTAGTCCCTGGGAGCTATGAGGGTACTAGTTAGTTCATATTGCTATTCTTCCTAAGGAGTTGCAAACCGTTTAGCTCCTTGGGTCCTTTCTCTAGCTCCTTCATTGGGGAACCTATGCTCAGTCTAATGGCTGACTGTGAGCTTCTACTTCTGTATTAGTTGTGTACTGTCAGAGCCTCTCTGGAGACAGCTATATCAGGCTCCTGTCATCCAGTACTTGCTGGCATCCATAATAGTGTCTAGATTTGATGATTGAATATGGGAGGATTTCCAGTTGGAGCAGTCTCTGAATTGTCCTTCCTTTAGTCTCTGCTCCATAGTTAATCTCTACAACTCCTTCCATGGGCACAGTGACAGACAGGTAGATCAATGGAATAGAATTGAAGACCCAGAAATGAACTCACAAACCTATGGCCACTTGATCTTTGGCAAAGGAGCTAAAATCATACAGTGGAAAAAAAGAAAGCATTTTCAACAAATGATGCTGGCTCAACTGGCGGTTAGCATGCAGAAGAATGCAAATCGATCCATTGCTATCTCCTCGTACAAAACTCAAGTCCAAGTGGATCAAGGACCTCCACATAAAACCAGATACACTGAAACTAATAGAAAAGAAAGTGGGGAAAAGCCCCGAGCACATAGGCACAGGGGAAAATTTCCTGAACAGAACACCAATAGCTTATGCTCTAAGATCAAAAATTGACAAATGGGATCTCTTGAAATTGCAAAGCTTCTGTAAGGTAAAGGACACTATCAATGGGATGAAAAGGCAACCAACAAATTGGGAAAAGATATTTCCCAATCCTATATCTGATAGAGGGCTAATATCCAATGTATACAAAGAACACAAGAAGTTAGACTCTAGAGAACCAAATAACCCAATTAAAAATGGGGTATGGAGCTAAACAAAGAATTCTCAATTGATGAAGACCGAATGGCTTAGAAGCACCTAAAGAAACGTTCAACATTGTTAGTCATCAGGGAAATGCAAATCAAAACAACCCTGAGATTCCACCTCACACCAATCAGAATGGCTAGGGTAAAACACTCAGGTGACAGCAGATGCTGATGAGGTTGTGGAGAAAGAGGAACAGTCTTTCATTGCTGGTGGGACTATAAGATGGTACAAAACAGACCGTTTTTTTTTTTTTTCTGTCACTTACTACTTTAATTTATAGTACTAGAGCTAAGTACCATCACATCCTATGCTGGAGCCAGTAACATGGGAGAGATCTCAGACTCCTTGCAGAGCTTCATTCCCACATCAAAGCAGCTCAGCAATTCTGGACAAAGGCTTGGAAGAATTCTTGGACTTTGTGCTCTATGGTGCACCCCCATCACTGCCTTAGTGAGGCCTTTATCAGATGGGAATCTAGGTTATTTCCTTAGCTTTTTCTATTTTATTCTCTTAACTATCAACCTCTACTTTAAAATTTCTGATGTCCTACTATCACAAGAGCCATTTCTACAATCTTTTATTTTATAAAAACAGAAATTAATTCTTAACACATTTTGATTTGTGTGTGTGTGAGAGGCATGAGAATATACCATGGTGTTCGTTCGTGTGAAGGTCAGAAGATGACTTTGCAGTAGTTGTTTCTCTCTTTCCATCATATGGGTTTTGGAGATCAAACACAGGTCATCAAGTTGTCAGCAAGTTGACTTTATCCTCTGAGAAATATTGATGGCCTCTAAAAACAGAAATTTAAGAATGATTCCAAATTTCTTTGGATAGTGGAAGGTAATTTAAGTCCTTTATCAATGCAAACAAGACCTTCATGATCTAACCACTGTACACATTAGTAATGATAGTATGATATGAGGAACATACAATGTGTGCTTTTCTCTCAACCAAGCCAGTTTCCTAGTCTTGTTTTGCTACCATTAGATGTCTAACTATGAACACTATTCCCTTAGAGTTCTTCTGTGAT
>JADRCC010565199.1:0-14215 GCA_019843855.1 Hylomyscus alleni
CACAGACATTGCCAGCTATCCCAAGGTTGAGACCCATTGAGGTAATTCGAAAGGATAGGATATTCCCTTAAGAGATGTGCTGTACAAAAACCAACTCAGCGTGAATCAAAGACCTTTCGTAAGAGCTGAAACACTAGAGAGAGTCTCGTGATAGAGGCAGAGACAAGAACTCCTGTAAACACACCACCAGCATGAGAAACGTCTTTAAGCACTTGTAAGTGAGACGACATGAAATGTAAAAGCTTCTGCGGACCGAAGAAGCTATCTGTGAAGCGAACACAGAGCCTACAAGATGGGCAAAGTCTCCCATCAGCTGTCCCTCAGGCAGGAAGTTAAAGTTTAGAATATATAAAGAACTAAGAAATCAAACGCAAAAAAAAAAAAAATCCTGTCAATCAACAGACAGTTTTCAAAAGAAGAAACACAACTGGCCAATAAATATTTCTTAAGGTCTTCGACATCCTTAGCCATCAGGGAAATGCAAATCTAAAACTTCTTTAAGATTCTGTCTCACTCTACTCAGAGTCACTGGTATCTTGCATGCCAGCCCAGCCTCCTGTGTCCATCGAATTTCATCTCACTGGCATCACATCCAACCTCAAGGCCCAGCCCAGCCGGTTATGTCCACACTAGACACAATCAATAAAAGAAATCGGCATGCCCAGGCCTCATTCCAAAAACACAAACAGTGTGAAAGATGAAGACAGTAAATCCCACCACAAATCCAACCAGTCCTCTACAATATCCTCCGGTGAGAATCTCCATTGTGAACTCGGAGCCTCTGGGATTTGAAAACTGAATTCAATAAAGAGAAACAATGAAGGGAGGTAAAGCTGAAACAAAGATGGACCGGAAAACCACGGCAACCCAATAAGAAGCTCTCGGGAAAGCAACACAAGTAGATCAAAGAGAAGACAGAATATCTGAACTTGAAGCTAGAGGAATCACAGCACACAAGCAAAGATATGGGGGGAAGAAGTTAAAACACGAGGAAGGAATGCACGGGGAATGAGGGACACCGTGGAAAACCAAACCTTTCGAGTACAGGCATAGACAAGGGAGAAGTCAATGACAGCCAAATCTTTCACAAAATCATAGAAGAAAACTTTCCAAAAGTAAGGAAAGATATCCCCATACAGATACGCACAGAGCACAAAATTTAAAAAAGGCCAGAAAAGAAAATCCCCACGGCATATCCTACTTAATTCACTAAATACAGAACAAAGAGCCCCGAAGGGGGCGAGGGAAAACACAGCCACATCCACACTCCTGCACTGTCCTGGCCTCTGCTGCCCCACACTTAGGCACGCCCTCCTGACTGCATGGAAGTAGATTCTACCCCTTTATGGGAGTAGATTCTCAGCAGCGCCTTGGGAGGATCTAGAAAAAGGTGTGCAGAAGGTTTCTAAATCCTTCTAAGCTCTGCTCCGCCCCCTCCGCAAAGTGAGAAACAGATTTGGAAGAGAGGCTGTTTCAAAGACGTGGTTGGTGTGCCAGCAGCGGCAAGCTTCCTGCGGGCATCCACCTGAGCCTAGGCAGCATTCCCTCAATGATTTATGTTCTAGTGAGGCGAGCCTTGTTTCCATGCACTCCATCTCACCAGGATCCCCAGATAGCCAGTTGCCAGTGTGACCCTTTCTTTGCTGAATGGCGCCCATAGGCGGAGTTTTAGAAATCAACTTTGGGTTGTTGAAAGCATTATAAACACCCACAGTCAAATCTCAATACATTTAAAAACTGAACATAAGGAGGCTCTACCCGGTGAAAGAGCACCGTCCACAACTATCCCCTCACAGCCAAGGCAGAGCACCCACTGGAGAGTATAAGTGCTTGCATGCATGCAGTTTCTAGACATTTGGAAACCCTTGTGCCCACGTGAGTTAGTTACAAAGCCCCCACTCTCACCCAGCCTTGTAGAATACAGTGAATTTCCTTTTGGAGCAGATAGGGATCGGAAACAAGTTTCACTACCCTGGTGCCTCAGCCTCCCAAGTGCTAGGATTACAGCTTAATACCACCACAGCGCCCTAATGTAGATAGTTCTATAACTAGAAGGAACTGAATGTGTGAGCAAAGAACTTCACATTCTTTGCTCATGTGCTAAGATTGCTCTCTCTTGAATGTGGCAATGGATGTGGACGGAGGTCTGCCACATCGAGCCAGGCTCCAAAGATGGACCTGACTGGACCAGCAAAGAAATGAGGAAAAGACACACAAAAGACATGTGGATAGAAAAGCTGGGATTGAGTGGACTGGGTTCTCTGATGGAGATGCTACGGCACACCATACAGTTGAGTGGGGGCAGGATTATTGCACACAGCTGAACAAAGAGGCAGGTTTAGCTAATCTTAGTAGGAGCAGTCTCTGTAGGGGAGCTGTCTTCAGGCCTTGAACATCCATTGAAGGTGGGGCTGGGGCTACAGCAGACATTTTCTACACACATTATCTACACATGGATCAGAAGAGAAGCTTTGCCTTTTTCTGTCAACCACACTCTCACTCAGGCCTTCACACATTCAGTAATTCCCTTAGAGGTCCGCTTTGGCCTGCAGGTACACATTTCTCTTTGTAAGATATCTCTTTCTCTGTACCTTGTAGTAAATGTTTACTCCTGAGCTCACAATGATCTTGGGGGCAGGGGCTGGGGACTGTAGCATGCTGCTGCTGCTGCCTTTGAGTGGTAAGGACTTTTTCTGATTCATCTCAGTTGTGAGACTGCCTTTAAACCTACTTAAGCAATTTCCATGGCTGCATTTCATTTTATGATACCAACAGGTCAATCTTGTCCCTGAGTTCACGGTGCTTTTGCAAGCACTTTACCTGAGCTGAACAAATTGTGTACAGAGCCATCTCGTGTGTAAGGCAGGAAAGTGCTGCAAGGTTATTCGTGAAGATGGTCTGAGGATTACAAAACAAAGTCAGTGTCATAAGGGAAAAAAAATGGATCCTTTGCTTTAGCGGCATGTTTCTCATAAAAGCATCCCTAAGGAGCTCTCAAATGTTGCCTTTCCTCCAGGCGTTAGATGGCTTCGTCATTGTTGTGACCACAGACGGCAGCATCATCTATGTGTCCGACAGCATCACACCTCTCCTTGGACATTTACCGGTGAGTTTCTGCTCCAGTGACCTTGGCCTGTGCACAATTTCATATTTCCTGGACAGGCATGCAGGAGTGCTGCAGGTTTGGGGAAGCCATGTGTGAGGAGGAGGTGCATGGAGACTTAAAGAGTGTCCAAGATCTGCAGAACCAAACCAGGCCAAACTCAAGGTCCTGTGGCAGATGAAAAGCAGGAGAAGGCATGTATCACCCTGAAACAGGCATGAAGTCGTGACCTCTTCAGGGCCAGGGCCAAAGTCAAGATGGGACTCACATGAGTTTCTTGGTGCTGTTAGCAGAGCTCAGAGGACAGCAGATGTCCCTGGTCAACTGAGAGCTGATTAAAGAAGGGGAAACAGATGGCCCATGCAGAATATGGTTTGGAGCTCGTTGGAGACATGTATGAGATTGCAAGTAGGTTATAACACCAACCACACTGAACGCTTAGCAGCAGCCAGGCTTCCTGGGAATCGAAACATTGTAGCAAGACACAGTTGGACCAGTGTTGTGAGGGCCTTGGGGACTGCCCAGGTGGGGAGAAGAGGACCAGATCTGTGGCCAGGGGTGCTCAGGTATAAGATGGCTACAGGCCCCCCTGTTCCTCCCTTCATCCTTTTCTCCCACTCCCTCTCTCTCCTCTCTATAAGCCTTCATAGCTCCCTAGTAACAGTAGCTCAACATGAAGTTACTTGCAGGTCTATGCCAGGCTAAAAGAAGGCTCACCCTTAAGGAAACTCATGCCTTTGCCCAGCAACCCATTTCTTGCCTCGCCATTACTGACTCCCCTCAGAACTTGGCCGGGAATGTCAGATCCACTTAGGAGGGATGCTTGTTAGTGGTAGATAAACATCCTCTCTTCTTGGTCCTCCTAATCAGTCTGGCAGAACCAACCACCACACTCCTAACCCTTGCATTCAGAAGGTTAGGCCTCCAGTTTATGTGACAAGGCAGGTAGAAGCTTGCCCTGGATTAAGCCAAAGGAAATCCTGGGCCAGCATGATGCTAGAAAACTGAGGTCCTGCCAGGCCAGGAGGCAACATGAACTTGCTTCATGGGCAGCTTCTGTCTGTCTTGTGGTGAAAAGCCCTACTCTGCTGGTGGCTCAGGGTTTCTTCTATCCTATCCTGGCCTATCAGTTCCTTGGAAGGCCGTCTACCGGCCCATTGCTTTTGAAGATGGTCTGTATTCCTACAGAACTATCACTTCTTGGGTCCTTCTGCTGTCCCAGCATCTTAGGTCTGAAAGGCACTTTTGACCTTTCTGGGTGGGTACCTTCCTGTGGCATCATGGGTATCACGGTTCCCTGACACCAGGGTGGGATGCCGAGGTGCACCCACAATCTTGCTTTTTCTCTCAGTGCAGAGGATGGTGCTGATGCAGAAGTGACCACGCTTTCTTCATCATGGCTTCTTGGGGCTCATCTAAGGATAGCTGAAGAGAGAGGGGGAGATGTGGTATCTCTTTGGGGAGAGCTTCTATTTTGCTTTGAGTGGAAAAGAGTGTGCAGCAATGGGCCCTGACCAAAGCCAACCAAGAGTGACCTGCTTTCTGGCTGGGAAGGAGGGACAGAGCCCAGAGCTGTTTGGGTAACTCTCTTCTGCTTTATGCTCTCGTGAGTATCTGATGACCCAGTTGCTGTATGTGGCAGTGGGGACTTAGGAAGTTATTTTCCTAGATCGAAATCTTGGAGCCATTCAGGTCCACCTTGCAAATTCATGTTCTAACTGGAAGGACCAGGGATGGCGCCACCCACACTTGTGTGTGGTTACTAGGTGGCCATCTGGAGACTAGACTCATACCTTGACACACACAGCAAGGCCCTAGTAGGGCTAAGCCTCCTGGATGAGTGGTCTAAAAGATTTGTGGTTAGCTTCTGTTCTCTGGCTTTCCAGGGATGGAAAAGGGTTTTTAAGAGTAGGAATTTTAAAAGCAGGAATTTTGCTAGTTCCATGAGCATTTAGTTATTTCTTCTGGAAATTGTTCCTCTACTGCTTCCAACTTACAGCTGGGGAAAGCCTGGGGGCCCAGTCAGTGAGGGTGGAATGGAGTGGAAAACAGGTACTACTTTGTCAAGCCCAAGCCAGTCACTGCTTCACTCCAGTGTATTCCTGGTGCTAAGGTTTTGGGTTGCAGCTTGGAAATTCTTTTGGTTAATTTGTCTTTAATTTCCCTATTTTCTGGCAAGAAACCAGGATCTGTCTGCAGAATGTTCATTGTTTTCAGAGGCCCTGTGGTGGTGGCCTTTCTTCAGGATTTCAGTGTGAGGACTTCCACCTGTTCAACTGTCAGGAGCACACACTTCCTGAGCACCCACTTGCTGTATGCCAAGTTCCCGTGTATTGATATCTGAAAAGCATTTGCAATAGTCTCTTGCTGTACTTACTGATCCTTACAGCAATGCATTGGAGGTCAATACCCCTGAACACAGATGAGAAAACAGAAGTACAGAGAGGTCAAGTATAGATCCAGAGTATGCAGGAATCCAGGGGTGTGACTGTGGGTGTGAACTGGGTGATAGCTCCAGAGGACAGGAAAAGGAACCAATTCCTCCAGCTGTGGTGTGTGTCACACTTCAGAGGTGGACATTGAGAAGAAGCATGGCTGGCTGGGGACAATCAGGACAAGGGACAGGAGACCACAGTTCCCAACAGCAGAGCCCTGCCGTGCCAAGGTTGTTCCCAGAGTCACCTCTGTGGCTGAGATGGGAGAAAAACCCACCAGAATTCTTCCCAAGACTGAGTGAGCTTAAAGCTCTGTTTCTCACTTCTTCATGAGATAAATAAAGTTCCTGATAGATTCTCATACAGCAATTTTCTGATGAAACATTGGAAAACTTGTCATTCTCAGTATGGCAAAGAAAAAAGAAAGGAAGGATGGAAGGAAGGAAGGAAGGAAGAAAGAAAGAAAGGAAAGAAGGAAGAAAGGAAGGAAGGAAGAAAGAAAAAAAGAAAAACTTTAGGTGAATGTTTTAGTGGTGTTGATGTCAAAATACTTGACCTTTCTTGGTATCTAGAATGAGCACAGGCTATTGAAGCAGAGATAGAAGGGTATGTGCATGTGTGTGTGTGTGTGTGTGTGCGCGTGTGTGTCTGTGTGTGTGTATACATGTACATGCACCTGCACGTGTGTGTCTGTGTGTGCATGTGTGTCTGTGTGTGTGCATGCAAATGCATGTGCATGTGTGTGCAGGTACATGTGTGTGTCTCTGTGTGTCTGTGTGGTATGTGTATGTGTGTGTCTGTGTGTGTCTGTATGTGTCTGTGTTTGTGGTGTGTACATGTGCGTGTCTGTGAGTCTCTGTGTGTATGTCTGTATGTATCTGTGTGTGTGGTGTGTGGATGTGCATGTGTGTCTGTGTCAGGGTGTGTGTAGTATGTGTGTTTGCATGTGTGTCTGTATGTGTGTATGTGTGTGTACACATGCACACATTTCTGGAAACCCGGGTCTACAGGAGCTTCTGTGACAGGATGGCAGACATTCAAGAGGATAGGAAAGTAGACTGTACGCAAAGAACCCAGTCGGGAAACAGTCTGACTATGCAGAACCAGGGTAGGCATGGTCTGGGTTTCCTGTTTGGATTTTTTTTTTTAAAGCTACCAGCCTGGTTCCCTTTTCTGGTTTGTTTGCAAATGTGGTGTTTGCCTGAGGCCCTAGGTCCTGGTGTACTCTGAAGATGGAAATCATGTCCCCAGCCCTGAGCACGGGATTGTGTCTCAGTGTTTATGAACAAGACACCAGCTTCATAAATGAGCTTGCTCTATGGGAGCAACCACAAACACAGAGCTTGTCGAGGTGGGCATGCCTCAGAAGAGAGAAAATAAGCATACAGATATCTCAATCCCCACCTTGGCAAAATAAGCTAAGGTTAAAAAACATCTATAGGCTGGAAAACACTTTCATGTGAGTGAGTTCTCCAGGTAAGAGCTTCATTAGGAACAACATATCCTGAAATCTGTGGGCAAGTTCCCTTGAGGCTCATAGTAGAAAAGCCAATCACTTAAAAGGAAAGAAACAGCCTCTGACTAAGGTTACTGTAAAATACAACATCAAGGTCAAGGCCAGCAGCAGCAGGCTCTCCAGGAAGTGCTCCCCCTCCACTCACCTGCAGGAAATGCCTACCTTCAGGCCATGTCATCCAAAGGCTCCAAGGCAGAGCCCTAATACCTGTGAATGAATGCAACTTGAAGTTAATCCTGGACTGCAAATCCAGGCCTCCAAAGTAAGTGTGTGCGTGTGTGTGTGTGTGTGCGTGCGTGCAAATGTGTATGTGTGTGTATGTGCGTGTGTGTCTATATATGTGTGTGTGTATGTGTATGATATATATTGATATATAAAACATACATATTATATATGTGTGTGTGTATGTTTATATATCTCTCTCTAGATAGATAGATAACTATTTAAACTCTGATTTAAACTAATGACTGAGAAGGCAAGAACGCACAGGTAAACCATCCATCACAGAGGATAAGAGCTAGAACAGACCTGAGATCACCGGAGGCCCATCTGCTCTCTCACCATGTCCCCACCTCTGCCTGGAGACAACTGTCTTCCTAAGTTTGAAAATAACTGCTTGCTTGTTCCTCTTTGAAGTTTTATTAATGCTGAATTGTTTGCTGACCTATAGTTTTGTAGAGGTTAAGAATTTCGTGCCTTAAATGTTTGGAACAAACCGTGTTTCAATGTGGGATATCTCCCCTTCCCTCTGCCAACATTTTTGTTCATTTGCATAAATTTCCTTATACCTCGGTGTTTGCATAATGAAATACCTTGAGAAGGAACTCAGATCTAAACAAAAAAAAAAAAAATACATCTGTGCTTCATACACACCTGGCCTTCGTTCATAGCCTGAGGCAAGTCTTAGGAAGTATTTTAAGTATTTTAAGTCATTCTATGCATTGAACAATGTTCCATGGTATTTTTCCTAAAAGTCTGGGGGCTGGAGATACAACTCAGCAGTCAGGAGAACTGGCTGCCCTTCCAGAGGACCTGGACTCAGTTCCTAGCGCCCACATGACAGCCCACAGCCTTCTGTAATTCTAGTTCTAGGAGACCCCAGTGTCTATTGCTGGCCTCGGTGGGCACTCCACACATATGGTACACAGACATATGAGCAGACAAAAAACTCATATCCATAAAATATTTTTTTTTAATCTCAAGAGAATGACAGAGTTTCCGACTTTGGACTTTTGGATCAGAGTTGTTCAAGCTGTGCTGCTTTTGATTCATCTTCATAGAAGCGGGATCTTAAGAGTAGGCATGAAGTGGACGAGATGACCCAGCCGGTCAAAGTGCTTGCCACACAGGCCTGATGACCTGAGTTAGACCCCTGGAATCTGGGCATAGAGCGACCTTCTCTATAGCACATGGCAGGCACTCTCATTATGGTCTGGACATTGGTTCTCAGGGAGCATGTTTCAATTTCCTGTTATTCACCCCATCCTGGTATAGTGGTGATGTCTGAACACAACATTTGGCACCTGGCACTAGATGGAAGAGGTTGGCAACAGGACATGAGTTACACATGCTCAGAACCCAGGGGAAGAGAATACTAAGGACAGGGGGTCAGCCTCTTATACAGAGGAAGGGGTCTGATTAGAGGGGCACTGGCTTCATAGTAAAGAGATGGGCCAATGCCCCCAAATCCTAGTGAGTTTCTTTGAGTAATTCTAACTGCAGGGGATGGTGCCAAATCCTCCACTCAGGAACAAACAGGAACTGTGCCTGGCCCACTGGCAAGAGGAGCTCCCAGTTAGGCCTGTCCAGGCTTCCAAATGCCAAGACTGCATATTGAGCCTTACTCTGGGGCCTTTTAGCATAGGTGGCTAAATGTAAACATTGTCTCTCCATGTGGCTTACGTTCCCCGTCTTTAGGGTGAACAGAGGTATCCTTTCTTTGCATTTGTCACTTTTTATATTTAGCTGTTCTTTTCCTGAGCCATGGTCAAAGGGAATTCCTGTCTTCTGGGAGCTTGTCTGGCATCAGCTTGATTGAAGTCTCAGCTAAATCTGAGTATCTCACACATCTCTAGTTGGCAGTTTCCTTTGCCTAGGTCAAGGACTTTAGGATTTCCCTGAGCCTGTTGGCATCTCTTCTCAATATGAAACAACCCTGGGACCTCTCAGACTGTTTCCTGTACCTGTAACCAGTACACAGCTTCAACTGGGACTGCCACAGCCCTTCAGGGACATTCTAGAGCTGATTCTCCACCCAGTCCACTTGCAGATGCCAGTTATCTTGAAGTTGCTGCACGCTCACCATCTTGATCAGATGCCATTGAACTAATGTTACTGTTCAAGCATGAGAGGTTTCCCGTGTTCACAGAAGTCTCAACTCATCCTAAGACTTGAGGTTTAACAAAGAGAGACCTGAGAGCAACACACTGTAGAGCTCCGGGGAGGCCTTCCCAGAAAAGTCCCAAGTAGGGCTGACTCCTAGATAATCAGTCCAGGGTCTATGGTGGGAGAGAGCCCCTCCTCCCTCCCGCCTCCCACAGGTAAGGGATGCTGCGGAAGATAATTCAGACTGGATGATTGATGACTGCAAAGGCCATGGACCCTCCTTCCCCTCTGTAATTGCTATTATTTTTAACAACAGAGCTCAGATCGTTCAAGAAACCCTTCAACCACAGATGTAGTTAGCTCTTCCATCAGCACTAGGATTTAGAATATCAAATTATCCTGTCAATGGCAGTCTTCAGAACTTGAAAAAACGGCATCATGGTAAAACAGGTAGCAGATGCGTGTAAGATCTAGGAGCAGCATTGAACTCTTAAATATAAACCAACTAGAACCTCAGAACCTCCATATACCCCACGTAACCTGCCCCTAGCCATTCATCTCTGTTCTGCGCAGACATCCATCTTTGCACGCCCCTGCCCCGTGTAGTCTTCTAACCATTGCTCCTCCACATAAGGACCTAGGCTGAAGGGTCTCTCTCTTCACTCTGCCATACCCATCCTGGGGGAAGGACTTAGATGAAACCCTTAAAGAAATGACTATGGAGTGACTTTGGGGTTTTAAAGAGTCAGAAATATCTTTAAGAAGAAAGGCTACTGTCATGTGTGAGTATTAGTCATATGCTAAAAATGCTGGCAGGAACTGGATTAAAATAAAGTTATGAGCACCCAAGGGAAGATGGTGAGAGGCGAACAGAAATGATGCCCTGGGCTGGTAGGGAAGTCAGCAGAGTCTGTCCATAGAGGTGAGAACGCAGGCCTCCAGTGTAAGCCATCTAAGCCCTTCCTTTCCTAATTCCCACTCAGCCTGCAAAATGCTGGCTCCAGGAGGAGGGGGACTTTGCCTGCTAGAGTCTGACACCCAGGAAACCTCAGGAGTACTGATTAGAGTTTAGCAGTGAATTACGTGTCTGGCTCCTGTCCCTCCTCTGTTTCCTTCCTGGCTTCTGTTCACAGTCTAAGCATCTCTTCACCTGATTTTTTTTGGCGTCCCACCCTCCAGATTGTAAGTAGGATCTCTTTAAATTGCAAGATGTTCTTCAGCTGATATCGGGGTCCTGGTGAAGCCATCTACACACGTTGTATGATCGTTAAGTCATAAACATTTAAATGGACCTTGGATCCGCATCCTAGGACACTCTGGAGTTTGTGTCGGGAATCTGGAATCCGTCGTGATTGTGAGTCTGAGCTGGGCAACGGCTTCCTGCCACCATGTAACATCCTAGAGAGGAGTAGACCACATTCTTCTGGGCCAGGAAAAGATCCAAACTGAGAATTCTAAGTGCAGTCTCTCCAGAATGGGAATCAACTTTGGGGCCATTGGCAAGTCAGACCGCCCACTCCCCCAGTCTCTTGGGGCCCCCCTGGCACACTGATTCCTCCAACCAGGACTCTGAAACCCTGGTCAGTCTTCTCTTTGCAGCCTCCTCTCCCATAGCTCCCGGTCCCCCCTGATCCAACCCTCTGGCATCGATGTATACATGCGTGTTGACTTCTTCCTGGAGTTCCCTTCCATTCCCAAACTCTATCCTGCTCTTGGATTCCACCCAATGAGTCCTTCGTCTGGATTGTTCCTTTAGAGACGGCCCAGCCCTGTCTTTGAAATCAGCACCCATATTTCGGGTTCTCCGAGCACTTATGTTTTTAATCCTCTCTCATGGAGCTGGCCATCCGCCTGGTCCACATAACACGCTGGAGATAAGAGACACAACACTGAATAGACTCTGAGGATCCTATGGACACGTGGGGGGGGGGGGGGTGTCAGAGGACACCGGTCTGAAGGTGTACAAGCAAGAAAATAATCACTTCAGTATTGTATCTATATGCATTCCCACGTGTTGGTTCAGCACACCTAGCATTTATAGAGTGATTGCTGTATACACTTTGGTATACAGCAGTATAGAGTAATAATCTCATTTAGTCCTTACCCTTCCTCTTTCTTGCATTTGAGGAAAGTGTAGCTTGTGAGGCAGGCAGCACCAATGTATAAACCTTCTCTGGGACTCCTGTGAGCATTGCTGTGACAAAGAGGAGTACTAGGGGCCCAGCAGAGGGGCTGTCCTCGCAGGCCCATACGCCAGCAGCAACAGGACAGATGACACAGCAGCACATCAGAGGTGGGATATGGGGAGTGTAGTTAAGGAGAACATGACCAGGAGGGAAGCTGCAAGCTTGTTCAGAGTCTGGGACATCAGAGTTCAACAGCTCATTTTTCATAAGGAAACATGTGTGATGGTCAGGCCAGAGGAAGGCCAGAGGAACCTGATAAGTGGGAGGAAGGAGTGCTAAGAGGTTGCTTAGTACTAGGACCGGAGGGCAGATAAAGTGTGCACAGCTAAAAAGGGTGGTTAGCTGAGCCTCTGTCCCTAGGACGGGGCAAATCCAGGGACAGTTGTAAGTGTATGGTGTCTGATACGATCTACGGCCCATTCTGGCTGCTTGGGAGGTCAACTGGACAAGGACCAGCATTAGGGTGAGAAGCCCATTATGTCCACAACATTACTCAGGTAAGAGATAAAGGCGATGTGGACAGGGGTTAAAATAAAAAAAATACAGGAGCAGAAGAAATGTAATGGGAGAATTACAGTGAATGAAACCTAGCGGCCCATGAACATTGTTCTGATTGGTTGGGTTTCTTGTTGTTTGATTGTTTGGCCATTCAACACAGCTAGAGTTTTCTGGGAAGAGGAACTTGGGCTGAGAAAATGCCTCCATCAGGCTGGCCTCTAGGCTGATGTGAGGGAGCATTTTCTTGATTAATGATTTATGGAAGAGGGCTCAGCTCACTTGGGGGGGGGCACCCCAGGGCAGGTGGCCTTGGGTTCTATAAGAAAGCAGGCTGAAAGAGCCAAGGGGAGCAAGCCAGGAAGCAGCACTCCTCCGTGGCCTCTGCTTCAGCTCCTGCCTCCCAATGCCTACCCTGTTCGAGTTCCTGTCCTGACTTTCTTCGATGATCAACAGTGATGTGGAAATGTAAGCCAGATAAACCAGTTCCCTCTCCAGCTTGATTTTGGTCAAGACAGAGACCATCTGGGTGTGGTGGTGAAGGTGTCAGGGCGCAACAAGGATCTGAAGGTTTCCGACCTGTGGGGTGCACCTAGTGACCTGGTGACCAGTTGGCAGTACCGTTCGTAGAGGTGAAGGCCCTAGATGTGAAGAAGACATGATAGGATTAAGAAGTCTGGATTAAGACCTATGACTATGTGATCTGGGGAATCTGAGTGGTTCGTGGAAGGTTCAGCTTGTGGACTTGAAAGAATGCTGGTGGGGATTCGAGCTTGAGTGTCTATAAAGATGGTATGAAAGATACAGGACAGGATGTGTTTACTAAAGAGAAATGAGGAGGGCGGTGGGGCGTGTAGGTTTCCTGTCTTCACCTCGAGCTCCTGTCTTAGAGTTTGTATTGCTGTGATGAAACACCCATCTGGTCAAACTGCTGTGCCTCAGTCACAGTGACTGCCTCGTAAAGAGTTCAGCATTCCATATTGGCTGATTCTGTTTGTCATGGAGCAAGACTATTCCTGCTTCCAGTTACATCACTGGAAGTTCCATGGGACTCAGTTGTACCTAGACTATATGCAGTATTCGTTTTGTACTCCCAGCAAATGAGAACTTGGGGTTTGGGGGGAATGCAACTCCATCAATGAGAGACCAATGAGAAATAAAGAGTAGCATTTTGCTAGCCTAAAGGTCCAGAGAACTCCATGTTCTCTTCATGGCCGCTTAAACAAATGATTGGCCTCTCCCCAGGGCTCCATATTACCCTTGCTGTCTCTAGTCAGAAGACAGGAGTATTGGCAAACAAGGCTCACCAAGATGAGAGAGAAGTTAGTTCTTTGTACACACGTCAGGCTTAATACTTGAGGTTTTTTCCCTAAGCCCACAGACAGAAGCACATACGCATGTGAGCAAATGCAGAGTCCTCTTGCCTACCAGACAAAACCAGCTACAAGTTGGAAATATTTGAAATAAAACATTGCCCATCCTGATCACGTGCACATGCCTTTTCCACATCATTAGTCTCTAAATGATACAGCTCTGTGTATATGTATATGCATATGTATATATACATACATACATACATATATACATACATATTGCTCAGACCTTGTGAGGCTGTTAGAGAAGATCCTAGTCTAGATCCTGTGAAAATACTGTACCATGGTGTCCACAGGAGAACCCTAAACAATCTCCTGGAGATATTGAAGAGCATCTGAAACTCCTTTAATAGTTTTATTCTTCAACAGTTTGGTATAGAATGTACTCTGATCATTTCCACCTCCCATTACCCCTCTCATCTCGACTATTTCCCTCCCCTGGAGCCTTTTCTTCTAACCAATATGCCTCCTCTTCTACTTTCATGACTTTTCTGTCTTGCTTTGGTATGACCCAATGAGTTTAATCAAGGTTAACTCTATGAGCATAGGCATTATTGAAAGGATCATAGGCAATTTACCAGTGGCTACACAAATGACTTCCCCTTCCCCAGCAATCATTAATCGCCAATAGCCCATCAGGGAAGGGTGGACCCTCCCAAGGCTCTTGGATGGAATGTGGATGCAAACAGGTCTTGGAGAGATAGCCACAATTGTGAGTTCGTGAGTACCACAGCCATGCCATGTGCAGGAGACAGCCTCCCAATCCTTTGGCCGCTTTGTTC
>JADRCC010565200.1:0-21307 GCA_019843855.1 Hylomyscus alleni
GATGGGTGGGGGCAGGTATGCTCACTAAGGCTAATGTGGTTGTGAGACATCTAACATGGATGCTTACACTTGAACTCAGCTCCTCTGCAAGAACAGCCAAGTGCTCTTAACCCCTGAACTCTTACTCTAGCCCACAAAATGGTGCAAACTTTAAATGCATGCCTAGGTACACACAGATGATAGCTGGGTGTAGATAATTATCCTTGCCTGGAGAGTAGCCCAATGTACTCAAAACTAGCTTTAGGGAGATTCCCCAGTGGTAGGATGGTAAACCTACCACTGGTAAGTGTTAGGATAGAAGGCTAGGGGCAAAAGTAAGATTGAAAGGCAATCTGAGCCAAATTCAGGGCAAATCCTGAATTGCTTCTGGGGGCTGCTAGTTTATTTCATTCTAAGTGAGGCGTTGTCTAGACACTGCCTTGGTGTGTACTTTTGGGTGGTTTATTAGGGATGTTTTGATGGATTGATGGGGACCACAGTGGGATCAAGAAGGTGAAACCCCTCCTCAGTTACTCTTAGTACCAGTCCAGCCATCTTATGAACATCTGCCTCTAGACAGGTCCCCAGAAAGTGTCACCTCTACCTCTTTCCCAGTAAGTATTACCTCAGTTTAAAAGGAGCTGCTGTGCTAGTCTCTGATGTAGGCCTGGTCATTGTCTCCTTCCCAGTACTAAACTGTCCCCTTGGCCTTTCTACCAGGCTATTAAGGAAACAGCGAAATCCAGAGCAGTGCTGTTTGGGACCTCAGCCTTGGCCCCTGAACTCTTTATCCACATCCTTAAAAGGTAAGAGGGCCTTTCCCTACATGGGCAAAACCGATCTAAAAAAAGAAAAACAGAAAAGAAATAAACAAATTAAAACCCTTATAAATTCACCTACTACAAACGGAGTGGGAGGAGAGGGCATGAGGGCCATTGTAGCCCTCCTATAAGACAGACCAATAAGACAGAATCTATTATGGAGGAAAGGAATTTAGAAGAGTTGTTTGCCTGAACCTGGAGCCTAAGCCTTCTCTTTGGTTAACTGTCTCTTGACTTGACCATGAGCTATTTCTGACTGTAGGCAGAGTGTAGTGGGGTGATCTTCAGGTTCTCCCAACTCTGATATGAACACTTCCTTGACTTCCCTGACAGACCCCTGTGGTTGCCAGTTGATAAACTCCACCTGCAGTTACAGATATAGATATCTGGCACATGCAGGAGTAGTCTACAGCACTGAACCTGAAACCCCTCTGTTGAATGTTTCCCTTTTCTGAAGCCCTGTGGTGTTGGAAGTCTTCTGCCAAAGTCTTCTATGAAGAGAGACGCAGCTGCTGACAACTCCCAGTCACCTCATACCCTCCCCATCAAAGAGCATACAGCAAAACTTAGACACAGATCTCTCTTCATTCAGATAAGAGACTCCAGAACTTTCTGTGAGCACATGATAGTCATTCAGTACCCCATGGCAAGTCTAAAAAGCCCATCTAGCACTCCATGTAGGGCACATGTAGGAAATAAGGAAATACCCTGGTCAGAGCCAACTGTCCCTTCCCAGTCATGAGCCAGTCAGATGGATGCAGAGACTTGCTTAGTTGGGATCTTCCTTGGCTGTTCTGGCCATCCCCAATATCTGTTAGAGCCGCAATGCTTGTCAAATATGAATGATATACAGGATTTTTGTAGGGTTAAAGTGGCATTTGTTTTCAGGGAGTGGTTGTGAAGTCTAAAGGACAGAGCCCTTAGACGATCTCACAGAACTAGTATCTCAGAACCAGGACAGCAGATGGCATCCACAATAGAGCATCTTGGGGACTTTGTATCTCA
Source organism: Hylomyscus alleni (assembly GCA_019843855.1). NCBI lineage: Eukaryota > Metazoa > Chordata > Mammalia > Rodentia > Muridae > Hylomyscus > Hylomyscus alleni. The sequence continues at coordinate 1,806 of JADRCC010565200.1, forward strand.
GTTTCCTCTTTTTGAACCTCAAACAAACAGACAAACAAAACCTAGAAAATCCAAGGAGTAGAAAGGGCAAGTAACGTCCCATTGGGCACATGCTCTGTCAGAAGAATGGCACACACCATTTATGTGGCCTCAGGGGTCACTATACTGCTTCTTCTATTCTTTTTTTTTTTTTCTTAAGATCATTTATTTTAACTTTTATTGCATTATGATGAGAAAAGTTACATGATTTCAATTTGTCTGAATTTGTTAACATTTAAAAACATATTTTAAGTAAAGAGAGTTAAATCACATTCTTGTTTCCCTTTTGTACCCCAACTCCTCCCAGAGACCCCTCTTCAATACCTACAATATCTTTTTTGTCATATTCCTTAAAATTTATAAAATATTATAATAATAAAAATGAGTATTATAAAAGTTGTTTGATATAAAACAATTTAACAGTGTTATGTAGATGCTTGTCTATAGCAATACTGAAAATACATGTTTTTCTCAGTATAAATTTTAAATAACTCCAAACATATTAACTGTATATTTCAAAATAATACATCACTACTAGTATTTTCATAAATTATAAAGTCTTTTTGTTTGTTTGTTTCTTTGGATTTAGTAGAGTTTAAAATCTTGGCTCTTATTAAAGATTTACTTTTGGGGGTGGGTTCAAGACAGGGTTTCTCTGTGTATACCTGGCTGTCCTGGAACTCACTCTGTAGACCAGGCTGGCCTTGAACTCAGAAATCCACCTGCCTTTGCCTCCCAAGTGCTGGGATTAAAGGCATTCACCACCACCACCCCGGCTGCTTCTTCTATTCTTTAAACATCACATTGCCAGGCATCAGTGACACATATCTTTAATGCTAGGATTCAGGAGAAAGGGAAGCAGATCTCTGAGTTCAAAGCCAGCCTAGTCTACAGAGCAGGTTCAAGAACAGCTAGGGATACAAAACAAAACTATAACCAAACAAAAGACTATCACACAATACAATTTGAGTCACACGCTCTAGAGTCTGAACTATCACCTCAGGCTCTGGAGTTTCAACAAGCTGCTCTAACTGGTCAATGCCCTGAGTAGATAAACCTCATCCAGAGCTCGGTCTATGTGCCTTTTAGAACTTTTAGGTGGTTGTGCAGTGATCCAGGCATATGCCTGTAACTGCATGCTGAGCCAAATCAGCCACCACTAAAACAGAAGGCCTGCTTCAGAAAAAAGGACAGAAGTGTTGAGCTCTGTGTGTGAGCTAGGCCTTGTCTCTTACAGGACGAGATTCTACCCACAAACTCTGCTGTCACTAGTGATCCTGAGAATGAGTTCTACATTCTTTATGATGGGGCTGATGGTGCCAGTGTCATTCAGCATGTTTCCACAAATTGGACAGGTAAGGCCCTCACAGCTTTCCTGCAGATGAGAAATTGGGTTTTTATTTCATGTTTGTAGCAGTAAAAGAAGTAATTTTAGCCAGGTGGTAATGGTGCACACCTTTAATCCCAGCCCTCAAGAGGCAAAGGCAGGGGAATCTCTGAGTTTGAGGCCAGAGTGATCTACAGAGCAAGGTCTAGGGCTATACAGAGAAACCCTGTCTCAAAACAAAAACAAACAATGAAAACAAACAAACAAACAAAGAATTTTATTTTTTTAAAAAAATTACAAAGTTAGGGCTTTAGTGATGGCCTATGACACCAGCCTGGTCTCACAGAGTGAGTTCCACAATAGCCAAGACTACACAGAGAAACCCTATCTTGATCAACAACAACAATAATAATAGTAGAAGATTTACTGTGCTTACTGAGGTCTTAGATTCAGTTCCAGCAGCCATATGGTAGCTACCAGCTAGCCAGGTGTAGTGGTGGCACAACCTGTAATCCTACCACTCAGGAGATTAAAGGATTTTAAGTTTATGGCCAGTTTAGCCTTCCTAGCAAGTCCCTGTCTCAGAAATTAAAACTGGGACTGAAGATATTGCCTCAGCAATTAAGACCACTTTCTGCTCTTGCACAGGACCCAGATTTGGATCACAGCACCTATATGTTGGTTCAGAATCATCTGTAACTCTAGTTTCAGGGCACTCACACACCTTCTGACCTCCACAGGCAGTGCACATAGTACACAGGCATATATGAAGGCAAAATACCCATACATACAAAATAAATAAATACTGAAAAAAACAAACTAAATCCCAGGGCTTTGGAGGTAGAAGCAGGAAAATCAGAAGCCCAAGGTTATCCTTTGTTATAGTGAGTTTGAGGCTAGTCTGGGCTGCATGAGACCCTCTTCCACAGATTATGAATAAATCAACCAATCAACAAACAAACAAATCTTTTAAAGACACACAAGAACTTTTAGATCCTCTATAAAGCTGTGTAGCCATGCTTCCTGCAGTGATGCAGTGCTCTGTGTGCTGACCCAGTATGGCAAACACTGGCCACATGTGGCTGCTGAGCTCTTAGTGTGTGACTAAGACATTGACTCTTACTACTATTCTTCAGTGCTGGAAACTGTACCTAGGGCGTTGCACATGTTGGACAAGTGTTCTACTACTAAGCTATCCTTCTAACCCACAAACCTTCTAATTTTAATGTGTGTACTCATATATAGCTAGCTTATGGATGATGTATTAGGGAATATAGCTCCATAGATAATTCATTGTGTACAGCAATACAATATATTTATGTTTTCTATGTGTTAAGATTCCTAGCTCCTCTATCGTGTTGGTCAGTTTTCTCAGTTTCTTTGTCTGTTGAAAGAAGTTGAAGACAGTGTCTGTGCCAAGAATTACTTACTGCTTTAGAGTTGTGTTCTGTGTCTGTTTAAAACTCAGCTCATGGGCCAGCAAGAAGGCTTACTAGAAAAAGGTGCTTGCAACTAAGCCTAGAGACCCGAGTTCACTTCTAGAGACCCACATGACATAAGGAGAAAACTGAGTCCTGAAGGTTATCCTCTATACCTGTACCATGGCATATACACTCACAAGTATGTACACAGATACATACACACACAAATAAAAAAAATGAATACAAATTTAATAACAACAAAAAGGTCTCTGAGATGTGGAAGAGGACAGACCTTGAGATCAATGATAGAATCTGCATATGCTCTTGCAGGAAAGGTAATATAATGTATGGAAACTACTGTCTTGTGACAGGTAATAAACGAACAGAGGGGCTAGAACCAAGAAAGTCTTCCTGGGGAAGGGAGCTTCTGGAGATGGCTTGGATTACATAGGCAGAGATGGAACTAAAAGAACAAGTTCCCAGTGGAAGAATAGGTAGGAGGAATGACAGCATGACCCCATAGGACTGACAGGATGTGGGCACCAAAGTTAGCACTGCATCACTAGGCTAAAGAAGCAAGCAGTAGGCTTGAAGGGGTCATGCCAGACGTATGATTCTCAGAGGGCAGAGCAGTGACAGGAAGTAGGCAGTTTGTCTCTGCATTGCCCCAGAGATTCACCAGACCTTGAAGTAGGTGCTTGTTGACTCTAGGTGGGTAGTGATGGTCTAATAGCAGTCTTGTGCTAATGATATATCTGGCCTTGGCTGTCATCCTAAGGCTGGTCATCCTAAGGCTGAGAGGGGTCCAGCATCTCCTCAGCTATCCCTATAGTACACTTCTAGAACTTCAAGGATCCTGAAAGGAGAGCCTATCCCTTCAGAGCTCCTCTGCTTGCCATCAATTAATTAGTACATACAACCTTGCAAGACTGGAAATGGACACTGGCTGTTAGGAGTCCACTGCTAACATTTGCTAGTTGTGATAACACTCCTTCCTGTGTACATGCTACCAGACTTTACCACCTGTAATATCTGCAGTGGAGAATTTGTAGGTGAAATGCTCAGGAAACCAGATGTATTCTTGTATTCCCAGCATTCTTAGAGGCTGATGCAGGAATAGACTAAATTCAAGATCATCAAGATCCTGTCCCCCAAACCAAAAACCACTACACTTATAGATGTAGCAAGTGCTCCAGGAGATCAGATCAGCAGATTCTTCATAGCTGTTGCTGAAGGATGACTATACAAGAGCTTATTATATTCTCTTTGTTTATATTTGAATTTTTCAATTTAAAAAGTTCTAAGAAATGGTACTTCTTGTAATCAATTAGATATCATTGGAAAAGATGTAAAAATGGATGCTTTTGGAATTTTTTAAAACTTGGCTTGAGGCATTTAAGCATGAATTTTGAAGAATTTGACCTTGTCTTTCAGATCCAGTGCAGTCAGCTTGAAGAGAAAATCCAATCTTCTACAGAAGAAAAGGAACTCTACTATTACAGAGGGGTGTAGGAGCAAGTTTATCTCCTGCTTGGAAATCTTTGGCCCCTCAAGGTTTATTCAGAGAGCACTGCCATGGTCCTTAGGGCCCAGCTACACTTGTGCGGCAAGCTGGCTTCCGTGCCTATAGTACCTGGGGCTCTGAGTCTGTCGGAAAGAAGAGCACACAGGGAACTGCTGAGAGAACCATGGATGAAGTCAGCCCAGGGAAGGATAATGTGAACCTGTGAATAAACCTGTCTGAAGTTGAGTACTTGGAAAAAAAATCGTCAAAAGGTATACCTTATCTGGGGTACGAACACTGCTTTGATAGCCTCCAGACACATTCAAAGCTCTGATGAGCTAATTAAGGCTTCTAGTCCCTAGGTTATCCTATTTTCCTACTTATTTCATCTGATCCCATTCTGCAAACATTCTGTCTGCTTTCCTGGTTTCTGTTTGAAAGGACTCTGCCTGATAATTCTATTTCTAGAATAACCAAGGCCCCTAGCCAGCAACAGCTTCCTGCTCAATACCAGTCCAGGTCTCTATATAGTCAACTCTCTTAGGGATCCCCATCTCCCTTCCTCTGCCTTGGTTTGTAGTCACTGGGGCATCTCTAACATATTCCCCTCTGTAGGCTACTCCCAGGAGCATTGAAACTGCCTTATAAAAAAACCCAAACCAATCAAACAAACCAAACCATACTTCCTAGCCAAAATTTCTTCTTCCTTCCTTTCTTTTCTTCTTCTGATTCTTCCTCTTTCTTCCCCAGTCCTTTCTTCAAGACAGGGTTTCTCTGTGTTGGTCCCAGCCTACATTCTGCTGAGATGGCTTTCACCCAAGCCCCATCCAAGGCTAGACTACCATTCTGGCAGCCCCTCATACACCAACCAGTTGCTACAGTGTGCTTGGCTCTTTGGATGCCCCACAGGACTCAACCATGCCTTATCTCAGCTCTGTAGTAATCTTGGGTAATGGTGACATCATTTACCTAGCTATGTCACTCAACCCCTTATCCCAAACAGGCATAATTTCATGTGTTAAGAACCCAAGGCTTCAGGTGCTGCTACAGCTCAGTATAACAGCACCTCCTGCTGGCACTGTCTTGTGGCTTTTTGGCTTGCTCTGGCTGCTCTCGGAAACCTGTTTGTGTTTGGAGACCAAGTTCTGATCCTTAACACCCTTAGAAAACCTCTATCTTATTCATCTCTTGTCACCCCCTTCTATGTCCTGCAGAACCTAACATCTGGTTCCTCACATGAGTTTGTGGGATGTCCTATTTTTTACAGAAGCTGTTATTTCTTCTATGGAGGCCTAGAGAGCTCACAGTATTGAAGTACCCCTTCCACTGGCTTCCATAGCACCCCTTTTCTCTTATCAGACCTGCTCCTGGCCACACTACTTCAAGACCTCTTGTCTGGTCCTGTTTCCTAGCAGACTGTCTTCAGAGAAGATGCACACACATTTGGTTACTGCAGTGATATTTCCACATTAAACTCACCAAAGATGTCTACAGGACAGTTACTTCGAAATTTGGTTTTAAAAAAGTATCACAGCAACTCAAAGAGACAAAATTAGAAAAAATGACCTACTGAGTGGCTCAATGCAGCCACAGGTGGACACTAAGCAGAATTAAAGGTAGAGAACCATGAGCTAGAAAAATGGCTCAGCATTTAAGTGTGCTTGCTGCTCTTCCAGAGGTTGTGAACTTATTTCCCATGTAGCCAGCTATCAACTGCCTGTATCTCTAGCTCCAGGAGGATGCAGCACCCAAACATGTGGAATATTCAAAGACAAACATATATACAAATAAGTTTTAAAAAATGTGTGTGTTGACAAGATCAGGAGAATAAGGCATGTATGATGGCCACATTTATAATCTCAGCACCAGGAAGCGAGCAGATCTCTCAGAGTTTGAGGCCAGCTTGGTCTATGTAGCAAGTTCCAGACTAGACAGATCTCACATAGTGAGATTCTGTCTCAAAAAAATAAAAGGTAGGGAGAGATGTCTCAGTGGTTAAGAACACTCATTCTTGCAGAGGACCCAGGTTTGGTTCCTGGCACCCACATAGTGGCTCATAGCCATCTATAATTCCAGCCCCAGGAAAGCCAGTGCCTTCTGACTGCCATGAGCACTAGATATACAGTGGTACATGAACATACATGGAGGCAAAATACTCATATACATAAATCAAGAAACCATAAGATGAGCAAAGTCTTCATGTGGAAGACTGCCTTACTACTATTTAAAGCTTTATCAGAATGTTTCTATTGCATTATAAGTTTGTAATGTTAACAATACTCAAGGTAAGGGAGAAAATGAAAAGACATCAGTAGTTCTTTTTATAAAGTGCAAATTTAATCATCATTTGTTAGCTCCAGTAAACAACATATGTCAAGTCCTCCCTGTTTTCACCCAAGAACAAGAGGGAAAGCCTATTTTTTATTTTTACTTAAATGTCTAACAATAAGATTTAAAAAAAAAAAAACCCAACTTAAAGTTTTTACAAACATGTTTCCTAGTAAGGTTTGAGTGCTTTGCAACTGTACTGAAGAAAGGTAGCCTTTCATAATTAATGTAAGTAGGCATAAGGAATGTATAATTTGTGCTTATTTGGCAATTTTAAGATCTCAAATTAAGAGAGGCTAAAAATATCCTTAATGATGTGGACAAATTCCTTTACTGCAGGCACTTGAAGACACTGTCTAGTTTTGGCCTCTGCAGTTTGATTCTCATGTTCCTTTACCAACATAAGAAAGCAGTATTGGGCTGGGGGTTTAGTTTAGTGGGGAAACAATCAATGCCTGGCATATGCAAGGCCCCGGGTTCTAGTTCTAGCACTGCAAACAAAAACAACCAAGATTTTTTTTCTTATACATGTTTACATTTAAAAGGGGTTTCTTTGTTGGGGACTGGCCTCTTTTCCAAAGACACTGTTAGCAGCAGTTAGTCCAAGAGTACTAATGGTGGATGTTTGCTGAATGCTTTATCTAGGGCAGTATAAGGGTTGTTGGAGTTGTCTACTCAAGTATAAAAATCTATGAAAAACCCACAGAATATAGGCAAAATTTTCAAAGACCTAAAAACATTTTTTTCACAAGAAAGTGCGACTGTAGTATCTCTTGAATGACCTTCTAGACAATTCTGCAGAGAACATAGAAGTTAAGCTCAAAAAGTAAAATCTCATGAGGAATTCAAGTTTTTTTCTAGAATAAAAAACAAACTTTGAGGCAGCTTTCTGAAAACAAACTGTTAAGTTTATGGCTACAGTGAGACTAAATATGAAGAATGAACAATGAAGGCTTGCATGTGCTGATCTGTGTGGCTCCTACCATTAGGACAGTAATTAAAATTAAAACACTGTCCAGCACTGGATCAAACTGGCAGGGAGAAAAATTACAATTGTTTTTATGTACTCTCACCTAAGATCTCACTATTTGGAAATAAATCATTAAAAATAGAAGATTCCTATAATTCCAATACTGTATAATGTCAATGGGGACTAGGAATAGAAGGGAAGTTCTGTAGGAGCTGCAGCAAGATGTTGTGAACAGTTCAGACCTTCAGCATTTGTTCAGCTGCTGCTAGATGATACAGGAAGTTTTCTGTTGCGGGTGGGAATCGCTTCTGCTTCAGTGCCTCAATATTGAGGGTGACCTTTCCCCCATCATCTGACACTTCTGAGAATGGTGCCAGGTGGGTGAAGATTTCTTTTGTTTTTAAGGCAATGTCCTTTAATAGAACAGGAAAATACACAGTATGTTAGTATCTAAGAATGTGAATAGTTATTTTCTAGGGTTCTCCTATTAAACTAACTTCATGGATTTTTTTTTTCCTTTTTCTAGGACAGAGTTTCTCTGGCTGTCCTGGAACTCACTCTGTAGACCAGACTGGTCTCTTACTCAAGACATCTGCCTGCTTCTACCTCCCAAAATTTGGGGTTAAAGCCATTCACCACTATGCCCATCTCTCATAAACTCTTAAATCAAAATAACTTAAGGGGGCTGGTGAGATGGCTCAGCAGTTGAGTACTGACTGCTCTTCCGAAGGTCCTGAGTTCAAATCCCAGCAACCACATGGTGGCTCACAACCATCCGAAATAAGAACTGACACACCCTCTACTGGGGTATCTAAAGTCAGCTACAGTGTACTTACATATAATAATAAATAAATCTTTGGGCAGGAGAGAGCAGGGCTAGAGTGAATAGAGAGGGAGCAAGCAGAGGTCCTGAGTTCAATTCCCAGCAACCACATGATGGCTCACAACCATCTGTACAGCTACAGTATACTCATATACATAAAATAAATAAATAAATCTTTAAAAAAAACTTAGGAAATCAATGTCACAGATGTGTTTACAATCATTTTAGTTATTTTAAAGCATATGCATTAATACTAAGAGTAATCTTTGTGAAGGCCAGTCGTGGTAGCACATGACTTTGATCCCAGTGGGAGGTAGAGGCAGGTAGATATGTTCAAGGTCAATCTGGCCTATACAGTGAGTTCCAGGCAGCCAGGGGTACATAATGAACCTTATTTCAAAAGAAAAGTTAAGCATGTTGACTTTTAATCCCAGCACTCAGGAGACAGAAACAGGCAGATCCCTGAGTTTGAGGATAGCTAGAACTACACAGAGAAACAATGTTTTGAAGAAGAAGAAAGAACCAAAGGTCCAGGTAAAAGCTAGGTACCAAGTCTGACAATTCTGAATTTGATCCGAGATCCACATGGTGGAAGGATAGAATTAAATTCCTGAAAGTTGCCCACTTCCATGCATGCAGTGACATGTACTCACATGCACATACACATAAACATAATATATGCACACGCAGACAATAATTAAAAAGAAAACATTCAGCTGCCATATGCTATTTCTAGGTTTTTACCATGCCAACAGGCACTGAGTGCCTAGAAACTGCCCGCTCCTTTCTTCTTGCAGAACCCTGATGACCTACATCCTACTTCTTTCTCTGGATTTACCTACTCTGGAACTTTCTACATAGAATCATGTACCTGCCACTTTGTGATTGACTTGTATGTGTAATCACAGCTGTTTCAAGTTCATGGGTGCCTCAGCCATGTTAGCATTTCACAGCTCTCCTTTCTATTCTCTGGCTCTTCTTTCCACCCTCTCGTCCATGATTCTGTGGTGATCTCTGTATCTTATGGGGTGGTGATACAGATGTCCTACTTAGGGTTGAGCATTCTTATTCTCAGCATTTTGATCAGTTTGAGTCTCAACATTAATCCCTTCTCATTGCAAAAATTAAATTAAGTTAAATAGAAGGTTCCATGAGGGCAGGATTTTTCTCACATTGAATCCACATTGGTCATGGCAATAGGAACACTAAACAGATAGATTCAGGAAGAAATATGTCAGGTGTGACCTGGTGAGCAAGTAGAGCCTACTTCTCATTGATGCTTCCATGGTTGCATAGATGAAGATAAGCCTAGGCTCTGAGATGGATCTAAACAGGCAGAGCCCAGAATGGGAGTGTATTCCTCAGTAGAGAGCTAGGAACAGGCAAAAGAGCAGTGAAGAAACTGGAATAGCCTCAGGTCAGAAAAGAGGCTTTGGATAAACTCAGGAAATAAAAGCCATTTGCTCTTCTAGGCTGGTGAGGGCAGAGGACAGGCTGCCAAACTAGTGCATATGGACACTCAGTTAACTTAACAGCCTGACCTCCCCAGAGGAGTGGAGACTTGATTTGAAAGTTACTGTTTCACTATGTGCTCATCCATGAAAATTCTTGTAGCAAGATGAAATGCACTGGTGCCCCTCAAAGGTTACAATTCCCACCACTACAGCTGGCTTCAGTACTAGCTCCTGTAATGACATACCCCCAACCCCCATCCACCATCATCTAGGCCAGTACAAACACTAAAGCCAGCTGGCCTGTCACCTGACACTTTACTCTGCCGTGGTGCCCTGAGAGTGAACCATGAGGTGGCTGAATCCTTATAAGGATGCTCCATAAGCCAGATCAAGGGTTACCTGTATAACCTGGCTGTCTGACTTCTCTGGGTCTTCTGCAGACTGCACAATTAGTTGACCAATCTCTTTATGCAGTTTGCCCATCATCATTGCCTCTGATCAAAGCAGAAAAAATGTTGTATGAAGACTTAGAAAATTACATAATAAAAAAAAACATTCAACTGAAAATCTGAAAAAACACAGTAAAGAACTTTTCAAAAGGCAGCAGATAACCCTCCAAGTTTCCATTTTATTCATAACCCAACTGTAACACGAGAATAGACAGTATGTTCACCAATGCCAAACCAGATTCCCTTTCACATCTGCCTGATAAACAGTGAAGAAAACTACAAGTGAGCTGAGACTTGCAGGAAGAACTTGATTGTCTTGTCCAAGTCTTTACAGTTGAGAATCTAAGTGACACATGCCTTTAATCCTAGCATTCTGAAGGCAGAGGAGGGCTGATCTCTATGAGTTATAAGCCAGTTTGGTCTACATAATGAGTTCTAGTACAACTAGGACTATGGAGACAGACTGCCACAAAAATTAAGTGCATTTTTCTGGCATGAATGTTGTGAAACAAGAATTTCCTGCGCAGGCTCTCGGGTACCAGCAGAGCATACAGCATATTCAGGTCCTTGGAAATATGTTAAGGAAACCAACTCGTTCACACCAATGCTGTCAGGAAGATGTGTTTCACTGCCAGGAACACTATTCAGATGATACTGGCTGGAATAAAGGTGCTCTGTAGACACAGCAGAAAACAGGCAGTGCCATCCTTCCTGGCTCTGGCCATGGCCATTTTTTTTAAAATCACTTTAGTGTTACAAGAGCTAATATTTCCTACGACTGGGTTCTATTTTCATTTTTTCCACATGAATATGGTCATATTTGAAATTTTAAAATAAGTAACAAAGAGAACAATTTTGGTTTTACCTATTTGAAGTTGCTAGATAAAACTCACACAGCATCAGACTTTAACACAGAGTCTTAACAGTCAGCATTCAGCTGCTCCCATATTTGGGAACTGGTAAGAGATCACACAAAAAAAGTTATGAACAGCAATCCCATCTGGCTTTCTAACACATGTAGGCCTACAGGTTTTAATCATATTTTCTGGACACTGAGAAATTCCTCCAGCTCCAACAGATGCCAAGCAGGCTCTCAAATACTGGCTTTAGGGAGGGAAGCAGCACAAAACATACAGCTGCTTGGCTTGTACCTCATGTCAATACTGGAACAGAGAATAAAACAGAAAAATCAGAATAAAATGGAAAAGTCACCTTTTGCAAGTGGAGCGATGATGATCTCACTGTCTGCCAGATTCACAAACACGTCATAGAGGTCTGGTCTGTTGCTCACCTCCAATTCTACAAAACCAGCAATGTAGCCTGCATTGCAAATTGATCAAATTATTGGAGCAGGAAGAAATCCTGTGGTGAAGGTCTCAGAAAGAGACTGACAGTTCACTGGCTGCTGTTCTCCCAGGGTTCCTATTACTCAGGACATCAACTATATCAGTGGTACTCAACAGTTGCTATATTTTGGTCAGATGCCTGAAGTAAAACACATGGATCAAAATGTTCTAAAATTTAAGTTCAAAACCAAAAAAAGAGCTGGGCAGTGGTGGCGCATGCCTTTACTCCCAGCACTTGGGAGGCAGAGGCAGGTGGATTTCTGAGTTGGAGGCCAGCCTTGTCTACAGAGTGAGTTCCAGAACAGCCAGGGCTACACAGAGAAACCAAAAAAAAAAAAAAAAGAAAGAAAGAAAGAAAGCAAAATACATTCGCAACAAAAGCCAAACCTGCTACTGAAAGCCAGACCACAATAAACCACATGACAAATGTGAAACATTATGGGGTGGGCACCAACTACTGAAAATGAAATTATTCAATAATTGCCCTGGATCCAGGTGATTATTTGCATAAAAATGAGAATAGGAGCTAGATTATATTTAAATGGTTCAGTATATTCAGTTTTCGGCACGAAAAAGTGAATGGTCAAATAAACAAAAAAAACAAAGAAACTAAAGGAACACTGAAAATCACTTCTCTTTCTCTCTTTGTCTCTCTCAATCTCGTCAAAAGCAAAAAACAAAACAAAACAAAAACCAAAAAACTAGAGGCTAGAGAAGTGGTTTACCATTTAGAGCACTCGCTGCTCCTGCCAAAGACAGGTATTAGATTCCTAGAATCCATATGGTGGCTTACAACCTCCTGTAACTCCAACTCCAAGCCTCCATTGGCAGTAGGTACACAAGTGGTTCACAGACATACATATAGGTAACACTCATAAAGATTTTAATAAATCTTTAAAAAAGGAAAATTAGGCTCTAACATCAGACACTATATATAAAAAAAAAATCCCAGGCATATTAAAGAACAAAATGGAAAAGAAAAAAACATAAGAATGCATAGGCGACTCTCTGTTCTATACATGGGAAAAGGTTCTTCAGAAACAAAATATAAAATACTAAAACCACAGACGTCTAAAAAATTCCAATGAGTTAAAATTAAAAATTTGTGGAGCCAGAGATATGGCTCAGTAGATAAAGGTGCTTGTTGCCAAGCCTAATGACCTAAATTTGATCCCAGATACACAGTGAAAGAAGAGAAGCAACTGATACAAGTCGTCTTGTGACCTCCAACCCTGTGACAAAGCAAGCATGCAACTGAACCACTACACACACGCACATAAACACACAAATGTACACAACACATATATATCAAAAAGAATTCTACTCATCAAAAGAAACTTCAAAGATAATGAACCACACAACTAGCTTGGAGATTTTGAAGCATGTGTAGCAATAATACAATATCATGAAGAGATAAAGAACTTCTATAGACCAAAAAGAAAAACTTAATTAAAAAAAAAAATGGCCGGCGTGGTGGTGCACACCTTTAATCCCAGCACTTGGGAGGCAGAGGCAGGCGGATTTCTGAGTTGGAGGCCAGCCTAGTCTACACCCTCTGTATTTTTATGCCGTTAAATATTCTTTTAGGGCCAATGTGATGATCAGCTGGTAAAAGCACTAACCCCAAATGTGATAGCTTGAGTTTGATCCCTGAAACCTACATGGCAAAAGGAAAGAATTGACTCCCGGAGATCTTTGGCCTCTACACATATGCTGTGGCATATGCATACTCCCATACATATACACATACACATAAGAAAAGAACGTACAGCCGGGCGTTGATGACGCACGCCTATAATCCCAGCACTTGGGAGGCAGAGGCAGGCGGATTTCTGAGTTCGAGGCCAGCCTGGTCTACAGAGTGAGTTCCAGGACAGCCAGGATTACACAGAGAAACCCTGTCTCGAAAAACAAAAAAACAAAAACAAAAACAAAAACAAAAAAAAGAAAAGAACGTACAAAAAAATTAGTACTTCTGTAGCTATAAGTAATAAACTATTATTAAATTATTCTCATATCTTATTATATGTATAATAATATTTTGTTGTTGTTGTTGTTTTGTTTTGTTTTGTTTCTCAAGACAGGGTTTCTCTGTGTAGCCCTGGCTGTCCCAGAACTCACTCTGTAGACCAGGCTGGCCTCGAACTCAGAAATCTACCTGCCTCTGCCTTCCAAGTGCTGGGATTAAAGGTGTGCGCCACACTGCCGGCTAATAATATTTTTAATGGCTATGATTTTGAGAAAAAACATGGAAAGGCTCAAAATAAAATCTAAGCATTTAAGATCAAATTAACTGATTAACTTAGGGCTAGGAATAGTTCAGTGACAGTGGCTTTGCTTAGCATGCCTGAAGCCCTGGGTTCAATTTTTAATACCAGGAAAAGAAAAATTAAAATGATAATTTTGTGCATTTTACCACAACTTTTAAATGGGAAAAAAAATCACTGTAATTGCCAAAAAATTGTTTTATTATTCATTTTACCAATATGTACACACACCACCAACACAAATACATACACCAAACCAACATAAGTGGAGTCTTTCCTCCCCCGGATGTTTTCATATACCTGTGCACATCTGTAGGCCTTCCAGTTCTTCAGCATGAAGGTGCATGTAAGAATGCAGGATGGTCCAATCCTGTCGATGCCACACCAGGGCAGGCAGAGTCCTAAAGAATAAAGGCAAAAACTCAGTTATACAGTTGCTGGCCTTGGACATTTGCCTGCTCCTTCTCTCAAGAGAAAACTTCCAGGACAAAGTTCTGTGGATGGCTAGTCAGGAACAGAGGAGAAACCAAGCCTTAAATATGCTAATACCTCTCGGACTTGACAATAAAGCAATGCCTGAATGTATGTCCGTCTAAGTATATGTGTGTTTTGGGACCGGGTATTATACCCTGGCTGGCTAAGAACTCACTATGTAGCCCAGGCTGGCCTCAAACTCATGACAATCTACCTGCCATAACCTCCAAAGTGCTAGGATTACAGATATATGCTGCCAAACCCAGAGAAGGCTACTTTTTTTTTTGTTTTGTTTTGTTTTGTTTTTTGTTTTTCGAGACAGGGTTTCTCTCTATAGCCCTGGCTGTCCTGGAACTCACCCTGTAGACCAGGCTGGCCTCGAACACAGAAATCCACCTGCCTCTGCCTCCCAAGTGCTGGGATTAAAGGCGTGCGCCACCACTGCCCGGTAGAAGGCTACTTTTTAAATTACCTTTTAGAACAGATTGGCTACAAAAAACTCAAGGTGAATATGATCATTTGTATGTGTTTGGCCCAGGAAGTGGCATTATTAGGAGGTGTGGCCTTGTTGGAGTAAATGTGTTACTGTGGGAGTAGGCTTTAAGAGGACCGTAGTCCTAGCTGCCTGGAAGCCAGTATACTACTAGCAGCCTTCAGATGAAGATGTAGAACTCTCAGCTCCTCCTGCACCATGCCTGCCTTGGAGGCTGTCATGGTTCCACCTTGATGATAATGGACTGAACCTCTGAACCTGTAAGCCTGCCCCAATTAAATGTTGTCCTTTATAAGAATTGCATTGGTCATGGTGTCTGTTTACAGCAGTAAAATCCTAACTAAGACAGTGAAGTTTCCAAAGATCTACACAGAGTGTTGATCCTTAAGTTTTCTTTCAAATACAGCTTGCCAACTACTAGAAACATGTTTGGCATCCAACCTAGTTCCAGCAAAGCAGTTTTCTGAAGTCTATTTATATTTACAATTCTAGCCAAACTTGCAAAATGTGTTGTTTGTTTTCAGACAACACAGATGTAAACAGAAATACTTATAGCAGGGGGCTGGAGAGATAGCTCAGCAGTTAAGAGTATTGATTGTTCTTTCAAAGAATTCCCAGTACCCATTAGGGGTTCACAACCATGTATAACTCCAATCCCAGTACATCCAATGCCCTCTTCAATGGCCTCTGCGGCAATTAGGCACACACTTGGTGCACAGACATATGTGTAAGCAAACATTTAAAATAAATAAAAATAATTAAGTGATGTAGAAAGGTGTGAGGAACTCATCTGCAGGGCTTCAGGAAATACCCTAGAAGCTATAGATACTCCAGTTTAAGAAGAATGATGTAGGTAGTAAAGTGATGAGGTAAAGCCAAACACAGAGGGAACAGATGAAAATGCTGGCCTTCTCACCTCAGACAGGACAAAGAGCCCAAAGATGATCATTTTAACGCAGACATATAGGGACAGAGGCACTTGTAAAGCACATCACATAAATTATTCCCAGTATTGAAAACAAGTTCATCAATTTTGTATTATAATCCTTGTTTTACAGATAAAATGGAGGCTCAGAACAGCCAGTATCTTCTATGTGGCCACAGAGCTAACAAGTTGCCATGCCATGATTTTAACCCAGGACTTTGGATCTATAGAGACTTTTCCTTTTTTCATAATCTCACCACTTAGCCTCTGTCTCATTTTTCTCTTTCATAAAACATAAGAATGCTACTTCCATCTATTTTTTTTTATCATGAATAAGATTAATAACATAAGGTGTCCTATTTATTCCCATTTAATAAACCCAAGATAAATGCCAATTCTTTTTGCTTTTAAAAAGGATTTAAGAATGAATTAGATTAAGCAAATAAAATTTCTACTCCCCAAACCCTATCTACCACTAACAATGAGAGGTAAAACTAAACCAAAGAAACAATTTATTTAAAATTGCAAATGAGGCCTCATAAACTAGGTGTCTATCTTTAAAAGTTTTATGATAATAGCCATGTTAACTCACATATATGTTGTGCCAGGTAGCTGAGAAACTGGCACAGAAACAACATGGTTCACAAGCCTAAAATATATATTTACTACACACAGACACATATTTAATTTTAATTCACTTAATTTTATGTGTACAGGTGTTCTGAGTTCATTTCTGTGCAACACATATGTGTGCCTGGTGCCCAATGAGGTACAGATAGTTGATAGCCATTATGTGGGTACTAGGACTCAAATTCAGATCTGCTGGAAGAACAGCCAGTGCTCTTAACCACTAATCCCATTTCTCCAGCCTCAAGCTGGTGTTTTCTTCATGAGTGCTCTACTACATATATACCCACATGCCAGAAGAGGGAATCAGATCCCCTTTAGATGGTTGTGAGCCACCATGTGGTTCCTAGGAATTGAACTTGGGACTTCTGGGAGAGCAGCCAGTCCTCTTAACCACTGAGCTATCTCTCCAGTCTTGTCATTTTCTTTCAAACAAAAGTTTGCTAACTCATTGTATCTGCCAAAGAAATAATTGTAGTCAACATTCCTTTAGGTTTTTGGTTTTAAGATTTATTTATTTTATGTATATAAGTGCTCTATCCGCCGGGCGATGGTGGTGCACGCCTTTAATCCCAGCACTTGGGAGGCAGAGGCAGGTGGATTTCTGAGTTCAAGGCCAGCCTGGTCTACAGAGTGAGTTCCAGGACAGCCAGGACTACACAGAGAAACCCTGTCTCAAAAAAAACCAAAAAAACAAAACAAAACAAAAAAAGGTGCTCTATCTGCATGTATACATAGATGCCAGAATAGGGTACCAGAACTCATAATGGTTGTAAGCCACCATGTGGTTGCTGGGAACTGAACTCAGGTCCTCTGAAAGAACAGCCAGTGCTTTCAACCACTAATCCATCTCTCCAGCCCCCAATATTCCTTAGAAATGTGTGCACACAGCACTCCAAGCACCCAACCACTCTTACATTAATATATACACCAAACAAATGTTAAGTAGGTCTTTTCTCCCCTTAGATGGTCTAGTTTACCTATAGACATCTGCAGGCCTCTTTCTTTTCTTTTCTTTCCTTTTCTTTTCCTTTTCTGGGGGTTTTTGTTTTATTTTGTTTTTCAAGACAGGGTTTCTTTGTATAGTCCTGGCTGTCATAGACCTCACTCTGCAGACCAGGCTGGCCTCAAACTCAAGGATCCACCTGCCTCTCCCTTCTGAGAGAGGCCTCTGCCTTCCAAGTACCCTATTTCCAAAGTTAAATAAGAATCTTTCTGGGGCTAGAGAGATGGCTCAGCAGTTTAAAGCACTGACTGCTCTTACAAAGGTCCTGAGTTCAATTCCCAGCAATCACATGGTATCTTACAACCATCTGTAATGGGATCAGATGCCCTCTTCTGGTATGTCTGAGGACAGCAAAAGTGTACTCATATATATAAAATAAAATCTTTCTAAACTCAGTGATCCTGAACTATTAGCTCTAAAGTAAATTACAAAAATGGTATTTTACTCAGACTAACCCATATTCTTTTTATCTAGCATGTAACAGAACATAGCACACAGTAGCAGCTAGTGTCTCCAACTGTTAGGAAAGCTTATACTTTTTAATAATTAATGATGGTACCTGGTGAACTCCTGGACAGCTTCTATTTTGGGGTGATAGACGATAATTCGTTTTTTCAGCATCAATGCTGTGTGTAAGATAACAGTTTCCATTCCAAATTGAGATACAATGTCTTAAAATAAAAAAATAATATTATATTAAACATAATGGCATAAAGTTTTCAATAAATAGAATTCTTGTCATATAAATACAAAATTATTTTAAATATACCAGATACATTTAGGCAAATGCTTTTAAATTTAGACATACTTCATTTGATGGATGGCTATGTTTATTCATGCAGGTTTACCAAGATCTAGATCATAGTTGCCAGCAGTGCCCCATAGGGATTCTGTGCTGGATGTACAGATAAAACCAGACTCCTAAAGAAGTGCAATAAATAATACAAAGGAGAACCAACATTTTTCAGTGTAATAAAAATGTCTTGAAGAATACTCAACCTCAACCCAGTGCTCAGGAACCATTAAAGACAGGAAATGGAGAGCAGTGGGCACTGTTAAAGTGACGTGAAGGAGGGCAGCTCCACCTTCAGAGGAGTCCCAAGATCTGTGCCTTACCTCTAGAATTAAAGACTGCCCAAGGCTGGAGATCTCTAGAATGACTAGGATGTGAGGAAATAAAAACTATGCAAGTCAGTGGAGACTGTGAGCAATGAATTTAGCTAAAAGAACACTTATACAGGCTGGTGAGATGGCTCAGTGGGAAAGAGCACAGACTGCTCTACCAAAGGGCCCCCCCCACACCCCCGAGTTCAAATCCCAGCAACCACATGGTGGTTCACAACCATCCGTAATGAGATCTGCTGCCCTCTTCTGGTGTGTCTGAAGACAGCTATAGTGTACTTATTTAAAATAATGAAAAAATCTTTGGGCCAGATCAAGACTGAAATGAGCAGAGATCCTAAAAGTCAATTCCCAACAACCAGATGAAGGCTCACAACTATCTGTACAGCTACAGTGTGTACTCATATACATAAAATAAATAAATAAATCTTAAAAAAAAACACTTCTACAAAAGATATAATATAGAAAAGATTGTCACAAAATATGTTTTCTTTGACAGAACTCTAAGTAAGTCAGTAAGAGCTGATGTACTCTCCTATGTAAGAAATACAGGTTAGGGCTGGAGAGATGGCTCAGAGGTTAAGAGCACTGACTGCTCTTCTGAAAGTCCTGAGTTCAAATCCCAGCAACCACATGGTGGCTCACAACCATCTATACAGCTACAGTGTACTCATATACATAAAAATAAATAAATAAATCTAAAAAAAAACCCAAAAAGACAAAACATTGTTAAAAAAAAAAGAAAAGAAAGAAAAGAAAAGAAATGCAGGTTAGAGCTAGAGAATTGGCTCAGCGGCTAAGAGCACTGACTGTTCTTCTGGAGGTCCTAAGTTCAAATCCCAGGAACCACATGGTGGCTCACAACCATCCATAACAAGATCTGACACCCTCTTCTGAAGTGTCTGAAGACAGCTACAGTGTACTTTCATATAATAAATAAATAAATTT
>JADRCC010565202.1:0-10090 GCA_019843855.1 Hylomyscus alleni
AAAAAAAAAAAAAAAACAAAAAACTGGATTCAGACAGAGCTCTGTGTGAGGCTAAGGAAGAACCTGGGGCTGGTGTCCTCAAGAGCCCCCCCATCCACCCCCTTCCTATGCTGCCTGGGGTATGTGTGTGTGTGAGAGAGTGAGAGTGGGGAGCTGCTGCAGGCTCCCTGCCTTCAGCCTGAAGCCCCTTTCCTGCCTGCAAGTTGGAAGCCTGCTCCCTCTCCACCCCCAACCCCCCTTCCCGGAGGGCTGAGCTGTGGAGCAGAATGATTTCCTGTAATTGGCCAGCAATCCAGCCGCCCGACTTGTTCTATCGACATGCTGGTTAGCTGGAAATTGTATTGGAATCTGAGTGATGGGGAAGGGAGGGGGTGGAGAGCGAGGAGAGGCTCTTTGGGTCCCAGCTGGGTGCTGCTTCAGCCACCAGCCGCATCCTCCCTTCCTTGAGGAGAGCAGGGAAGCAGCCCACCACATCTCATTACCTTCACTTGGCCTCTCTGTCCGTCTTCAAGGGCCTCTCCTGGCCATCCATGCAACCCCCTCCCCTGCAGTCATCTTCGCCACACACTCCTGGAGATCAAGTGCCTTTGTGAGGCAAGGGACACTCTGGAAAAGACATTATCCTCTTGTCCAGCTTCTCCCAAGCTTTCTCTTGCCCTGCCCCTTGTCCCATTAAGGACAGAGACGTCATCTGAAGAGTTGTCAATTACAGATGGATTCAGGTGTTGTCGGTCCATCGATGGGAATCCAGAGTGGTGCTCACAGTGCCGGGTTGCACCCTCCTCCACCCCCTCTGAAACCTGTGTAAATTCTGCCCTTCCATCGCCCACACCATTTGCAAAGCTGGGAAGACTTGAAGAGGATACAAACTGCTTTGGTAACCATTATTAATCTTGGGTAAGTTGGACCAGGAGAGGGAAGCAGCTTTAGGGGCTGGCTGCATCCTTCAGCCCTTGCCAACAGGCAGGTGAGCATGTGCCCACAGAAGCCTACTGCCCCCCTTAGGGTGATGGAGCCCATGTTAGGAACCGTGGCTCAGGGACTGGAAAAAGAGAGAGAGAGACAGAGGCAAGATCTGGCTGGGCAACTGATGTCTAACCCTGTAATCTTGCTTTAGCTTCTCTAAGGCTGGGATTCCCAGCGTGCCCTAATGCTCCGAGATTCGACGTTTTCATTGGTGTCAGGATCAGCAGCTCTGAGGTGGTCTTCTGCCCTGGGGGTGAAGTTAAGGGCTCTGTGGGAGCAAGTGGCTTGGGCGAGTGCTGCCACCTGCTGGCCACAGGGGAGGACACCTGCTCTGGAGAGGCGCTGTTCACGTGGACAGGTCGAGTGAGCCAGCCCTTCCCCAAAGCCACCTTAGCCCGTGGTCAGGAGGGAAGGAGACCAGGGAGGAGGGCAGCACAGAGCTACAATGGCTTCTGCGGACAGCCTGCTCTCAGGCTCTGCAGCATTTTAGATGCGGGTTAGAGAGGGGCATGAGGTTCTTCTTTGAATTCCAAGATTTAAAAGGTTTTTTTCTGTACTCTTACCACGCAGAAACCAAAGGTAAAGAGACAGAACTGGACCCCAGTCCTGGGTCTCTGGCTCCTCCTGAGAGGGAATTCAAAGTCTGCAGTACCGAACCCGCACTATGCTAACAAAACTCCCTGCTGCTCCGCTGCATTTGCACATGCTGTGTCCCTGCATGCTACAGGAATCTAGGGTCATTTTCTCAGTCGTCAGCTACAGGGCACTGCTGGGCTTCAGAACTTCTCCACTTTACCAAGTTTCTGCTAGACCACACCCATTTGAGGGAGCGGGTCGAGGCTGCTACCTTCTCACAGCTCCTCACTGGCTGTCCCAGCCCTTTTTTTCTTTGCTGGTTGGAAATGTGCAGGGAGCTAATGAGCTGCTCTCTGAGGTTTAAGCAGCTCTGTGAAAGGGGCATTAAGAACGGCCACTGGTGCCTTCACATTAGTCACACTCATTTTTTGGCCTTAATAGGCTGCTGCGAACAAGATCTACACATCAGCAGGTCTGCAGACACCGGTGGGGAAGGCTGATGTCTGCATCGGTCTAATTGGGTTGGGGAAGAAAAAAGCGGACTGGTGGCGAGTGAATGTGATCTCCCCAACAGCTCCGCCAACTTCCCAGAGGTGCACAGGACTAGAGCCCTCTGCTTAGGCCTCCTCAGTGTAAGCAGAGGCCAAGTGGAATTCAGTGGACATTTTAGAGCAATTCGATTTATTGAGCACCAGTGGAGAGCAGGCTGCAGTCCACTAGAGTGGGGATGGATCGGCCCTGCCATCTAGAGGCGTACAGTCTGGGAGAACCCAACCAGGTTACACATTTTTCTATTGTGTATTAAGATGAAATGGGAAGGTGATCTTTACAGCACCTAACTCAGTCTGGGGCTGCTGGGGCCTGACCTGGGGCAGCCAGGGGCAGATACTGGAGCATCTAGGGGAAGGCACGCAGGTTAAGATAGCGTGTGCCTGGGGCATGCCAAGGGCACAGGGCACAGGCTGCGTGTGGGGAGTAGTGGCTGGCTGTGAGGAACGCTCCATTCGAAGCTGGCTTTCTCCAAAGGATGCTGCCTCGACCTCGCCACAGCCTGCCCAGATTCTCCTGAAGAGGAGAGTCACACTGCACCCAGGGGAGAGCTCTGTTTTAAAGAAGGCCTTTGGTCTAGAAGGATGTGCTGTGGTCCACTAGAAAGTTTTTGGGCATGATGTGGCAGATGCTCTGAGAAGGTTCAAGCCCAGGACACTTTTGGCTACCCAGTCATAACACTGGGGAGAGCCAGAGGCTGTTAGCTGCTGGTTTCCTACCACCATGGATGCTGTTCTGCAGGTGGTAGTTGGGGGTGGTAGGGCTTGAGGGGGGGAGAGGGGAGGAGAGAAGGGGTATGTACTGTCAGTGGGCTTCTTTTGCTGAGTCCCAGACTGGTTACACTCCAGAGCCGGCCCACCACAGGGGCCAGTCTCAGAGTCAGAGTCAGAGAGAGTGTAGTGTTGTGGACATGATACCTGACTTAGGCCTCCAAAGAGAAGGAGGTCTAAGGCTTGCTGCTTGGCTGTACCCAGCTAGGGGGAAGGGAGAAGGTAACGGGTGAGCAGGTAGAGGAGGCTGGCGATGCCTGCGAGGCCTGTCAGGAACCCAAGCCTCAGTGGAAGATATTCCATCGATCGTTCCAGCTTGGCATGCAAGAGGATGGCCTGGCGTCTAGTGAGGCTCCACTCGCCCGAGTTGTCCAGAACGTGGTTGGCCATGCGGGCCTTGTCCTTCAGGGGCAGCTGGGCATTGATCCTTGCCTCTGCATCCTCCCGGCTCAGGTTGTTCCGCTTCATCAGCCGTGCCAGCTGTGTATCTCGGTCACTGAGGGCAGAGCAAAAGTAGACTTATGGATCCCAGCCTCCCTCTCACAGCAAGACTCAGGAGTTGGCAGCTGGGTCTTGCCCAGCTTGTAACATAGGCCAAGCCAGCACCTTCCCTTAGGAAGCACCTTCCCTCTCTTGTAGCTCACTCAGGAGCTACCCTGCCAGACGGTGACAAGAGCAGGAGGAGAGAGGGCTGTAGCACTTGCTCTCCACTATCCAGGCCTTTCTGCCTGCCCATTAGCCTCAGTTTTCCTTGTGACAATTTTTACCATTCCAGGGCTTCTTTATCTGCAACCAGAGAAACAGAACAGAGCCACACATGAAAAGAATGTCCTCTATGAAAGCCAACCTGATTAGAGAATATAGTGGGCAGAGGACATGTGCTTTAGATGCCACATATCTATGGCTGGGGAATTCGCAGGAGAATGGAGATGGCTGCCAACTGTTCTGGGAGTACACCCTCCCAAAAGTGTGGTGCAGGACAGAGAGGCCCTGGAATGCGGGCTGTGAAGGTGACACTTGATTCTGTTATGGCTGTATTTTCCTTTACTCCTTCCCAAGTCTTCTCAAAAACATTACAGATCACATTTAGGTGCAGTCTATGTAGGAAGCACTCCACGAGGCCTCGAAGGTATAGCTCCTTTTGGGGACTACCAAGCAGTCTAACCTTCCTCTTCTATCCCTGAGCATTTTTGCCTACATGCACGTAAGGGCATCAGGTGTATGCTTGGTGCTCACAGAAGCCAAAGGGAGTCAGATTCCCCTGAGCTGGAGTTGAGTCACCATGTAGATGCTGGAACCTAAGCCTGGGTCCTCTGAACAGCAAGCGCTCTTAAATGCTAAGCGATCTCTCTAGTCCCCTAACTTTGTAATTAAAGCCCAGGAAATCTGTGGACTTTATAGGGCCCTTCTGGGCTCAGCTGGTATCTTCCACAATAGAATAAAGAACCTAGATAGGCTAGGGATATAGCTTAGCTATCAGAGCACTTGCTAACATATGCAAGGCCCTGGGTTCTATAGTCATAGTCATTAAAACCAAGACAAACCAGGGAGACTGAAGGTTTACAGGGGGAGCACAGCTCTGTGGAGGAACTGACAGGATGTCTGTATCCCAGTACCAGGCTCAGGGAATTCAGGCTGAGCTTCAAGTGACAGCCCAAGAGATCGGGGTAAGAGTAGGGCAATCCGCGGGGCACTGAGCACTGTGTACAAGGAGCCTCCCACACACCAGTCCCTTGAGAACCACCTTGTGCTCTAAATGCCTGCAGACCCAAGGCCCACCTAGGTGTCTGCCACACTTGTGGTGACATCTGGGAAGTTTGTGGGAAGCAGACGCACTCTGCCTGCAGCCTCATCCACTCTCACCCGAAGGGACTGTGTGACTCATTTCTCTGGCAGCTTGATTCTCCTGTTAGCCAGACCTGGATTCTGATCTGCTTCCTGTCCTGGGGGATTCTGAGACTAAAGCTCCTTCCTTAGGTGGCTGTGACAGCTGCCTCCACACAGCTCTCTATTGGTGGGTGCTACCAACGGATGATCTTGAATACATTTTCCAACTGCCTCCACTTCTATTTTCCCTCTCTAAGTCAGAAGTGCTCCTTGCCATGAATGCTTCATGCTGCATAAAGGAAGCTGTTTGAAAATCCATGACATGCTCTAGGAGGAAGAAGGGACCCAGTGAGTAACGGGGTGGCCAGAAGCAAACCCAGGCAGCCTGCAGGGAGAACCCTCTTATCTCACGCCTGCCCCAGGTGCATCAGGACCAGGTACGAAAGCTGGCATCTGTAGGCTTGGGTACCACTACCCCAACCCACTTTGTGCCTTGGCCACCTCATGAGAAAGGTGTAAAGGGATGTTTTCCAGGTACGCCTCACACTAAGTGTCCTTTCCAGCCCCCATCAGCCAGGCCAGCTTCACACTTACCAGTACACGACCACCGTGTGCTTCATGTACTTGAGCAGCTTCTTGGTCTCAAACAGGAGGGGGATGTCCAGAATCACGTATCGATACCCTGGGGAGAGGATGGAAAACTCCCAAGTTCAATTCTGCAAGGGTACCAGGAAGGATGCTTGTGACCAGCCCTGCCATGGAGAGTGCCCTAGCAGACGGGAGACCTTCCAAGGACAGACATACCCTGAGTGCCAGCTAGTCCCAATGCCATTCAGAGCAGAATGCTGCAGAAAATAACTTCTGGCTGGCTGATCAGGGAAGACCTTGGAGAAGGGCTGGCATTTGCACTGGCTTTGAAAAGCAGGCAAGACGTGGTTACTTGGAATGAAGAGATGGAGGTGAGGAGCTCCAGACGAGGAGCAGCAGAACCCAAGGAGCTGGGAAGTTCTCTTGTGCAGACCAGATGGGATGACTAGGTGGTCAGGGTAAACGTTCATCTTCAATTATACAAGTTATTTCTAACATAGCAAGGGCTGTAGGAGACTGGGAGCCATTTCTGGGAGATGCTGAGGCTTTTCTGTCCTATTTCATTTCACATTGGCTCAAAAGCCCTTAAAGGACAAGCCTGTTCCAGACATGGCTACCTCTATGGCTTTCTGTGAGACACCCATACCATATCAGAGCAGGGAGGGCAGTTCGTGCTAACTACAGGATTCCCTCAATGGAGGGAAAGCACTCCAGGCCCTCCCACAGCTGAAGCCAGAGAGAGGTGATGTCACATTGTGAGCGGTGCATCTAACAGTCATGTATACTCCTGCTGCTACTTGGGCCCTTTGTGGATGAACAAAGTTGAGAGGGGAAAAGGTGGTAGGGAAGGACAGGGACTCGGGTCACTCAGAGACCCTGGGCTGGAGATGTCTCATCCTACACATTCAACCACAAAACCACATACCAGCTGCTGGGATCGCTGCTGCCTATGACCTGTGCTCAGGAAGCCTAAGAGCCTTGGCTGCTGAGGGGGTTGGGGCTCTGCCGACACACCGTGGTTTGCAACACTCCACATGACCGCAGGTCCTTAACAAGACTAATCTATATTGTAATGAATGAATGGATCCCTGCTCCCCAGGGTGCTGGGCACAGCTGAGTGCCCCCTAAATGATGGGTGTTACTGCTGTTGTTTCTGGGAGGAGGGAGTGAGGTTGGCACTGAGCCCCTGCACTTCCCAGCTCACCTTCTCCAGCACTGAGCCACAGAGAAGACCAGATCCTCCCCGGGCCCCTTATCTCTCCTTCCTGTTCCCCCCTCACCCCCTCTCCTCTCACTGTCCTTTCTCTTGGGTCTCTCTTGGGAGCTGGAAGTCAGCTCTTTGGTTCACCGGTAAAGGGCTATTCAGCTGTCACATGCCTCCTGCTTGATAAGCCCTGCAAACTATCCTGACTCTATTAAGACATCCGCCTGCCTACGCAGAGACCTCCCCAACAGCTGCTGATCTTATCTGACATGTGATTAGACCAACTTTGACAGTTGTATTTGTTAAACTCATCGGGGAGAAGCTGGGACTGTGGAAGCCACAGCTGTCATCCCCATTTTTCACCTTATCGAACTGAAAAGAGCTTTCTGGCTTTTATTTAAGTGGTGCTGGTAGGGGAGGTGGGGAGGCTAGGTGGCTGGCACAACAGGAGAGCTCTGGAGCTGGTGACATTATCCAATGCTTAATTTCGCAGCCCTGCAAGTGTACTGAGAGCTGGCCTGGGAGCAAATGCAAAGGGCAGAAAGGAAAGGCAGAAGGCTCTGCCAGGCAGGGTGGGCAGAAGGAGCAGGGCATAATGGTGGACTTGCAGACACGGATGGAGGACAGAGGCGGTGTCTCAGGGACAAACAGCAGGAGCGTGTTTAGAGGAGCAGGCGCTAGGAGCCAGCTCTGGCCTTTCCAGCACTTTAAGGGACTGAGTGACAGGTTTGGGTCAACAGTACAGATGCTTTCATTGTTGTCTTTCAGAGGGAAGTACTGACCAGAGGACGTGCTGGGGGACATTCCCTACTGCATACACAAGAACCTGAGGTGTGACAAATAAGAGGCCTGGCTATGGTTACATAAGACATGTGGTGGAAGACAACTGAAACGGGTCCTGACGGGGTCCTGTGACTGACAGGGAGCTAGACCACTAAGCCTTCCACTCAGCTAACTCCCTACTCTGGCCCAGCCTCAAACAGAGAACGGCCTTGCTCTGCCGAGAGGTTGTCTGTCCCCTTCAGTCTAGAGTCTTACCTCGGAGAAAGTACTTGAAGGTCTCTTTCATCATTTCCTTGCGGATCTCAGGGTGGGTGATGGAGTTGAGCAGCTGCCGACGGTCAGGCTGGTTGAAGATCAGGTCCCCGAGGACCTTGCGGTCAATGTCGCCATTCTCCAGCAAGACTTCAGTGCCAAAGGCCTCTACTATACGCCGGTGGGCAGGATACCCTGGCTGGACAACTGTGGTATGAAGAGGTTGGGTCACTCCAGAGCCTCTAGCAATCCAGAAGCTCTACTCCCCTACTCCCCAACTAGTGACTAGAGGCAGACTGATTGGGGAACCCAAGGCTGTTTCCTTCATTTCCAGCCACTCCCTCAAGCCTGTGATGGAGCTGAGTTTAGGGTGACTGATCTCTTGAGGAGGATAAAGAATAAACCAGAAGTCCTCAAGGGCAAGCTGGAGCTGGAACACTCTAAGAAGGTAGAGTCTAATGAGGTAAGCACAGGGGATGGACGCTGCCGTGCACAAGGGGTCCCCGTCCAACTCCTGTCCAACCTACCATGCCGTGCAATGACGTCCACGTCGATCACAGCACAGCCCAGCTGCTGGAACACTTGGATGACGGAGCTCTTGCCCGAGGCAATGCCTCCCGTTAGGCCCACCAGGAACATCTTCCCAGGAAAGAGAGAAGACAGGCAGAGTAGGAGCCAGGAAGCACAGGACAACTGGCACTCGCCAATCAGCTCCTCCAAAAGGGCTGGGAAATCCTGTTGTCAAGAGACATGCAGGCCTGGTTAGCAGTGGGCATTAAGGGCTGAGGGAATGGAGACACAAGGTTGGGCAAGGCCTAGCCCTGAGCCTGGGGAGATCCAGGGCTGCTTCTGAGAATTAAATTCCAGTACTGTGGGTGTTGGTATGGGTTGGACATTAGGCCCTTGTGCATGCCAGTCAAGTGCTGTTCTAATAAGTCATATCCCCAGGGACTCATTAGCGTGTCCCTGCAGGTCTTGAACTGCACCATCCTTCTGCTTCAGGTTTCCCAGCGCCAGGCATTTAAATAAAGGTCTGAGCCACCACTCTCGGTTTCTTTAAGTCTTTTTTTTTTATTATTATTACATTTTTAAATACATTGTGTATATGCCCTTCTTGGTAGGGCCTGAAATCTGTCAAAACCACTTTTGTTAACTTACAGATTTACTGTCCTAATTATACCTTGCCTGAGCCTACAAGAAAATGAGTTTGCCTCTCCTGAAGACACATCAGACAACAGGAAGAAGCAGCCACTTGGGTGTGGCACAGGGCAACAAGAAACCAGTCTACACATTTACACACACGGGTTAGGGGCATCTACCACAGCCTGGAGTCCAGAGACTAAAGAATGCCACAATTTACAAATTAGCCTGAGGGTACTGTCACCCCCTGGTCGTGTCCCTCTTGACAGGAGGATCCTTGTGACAGAGAATGACACACTCAGTGTCACAATCTGCTACCCCTGTTGCTATCCCTCAAGAGCAGCTTTTCAACTCAAGATATTGAGACGCTCTGACCCCAGCACTCAAGACATTACAGACGAGAAGACTGGGCTATGTGGTAAGTTCCTGGACAGCCTAGACTAGAGACTTTCTTTAATTCTTTTCTTTTTTAAGATCCATTTTTTAAAAAGATTTATTTATTTATGTATATGAGTACACTGTAGCTGTGCAGATGGGTGTGAGTCTTCACATGTTGTTGGAAATTGAATTTTAGGACTCCTGCCCACTCAGGTCAACCCCGCTTGCTCATCCCCTGCTTGCTCCAGCCCACAGATTGATTGATTTTATGTAAGTACACTGTAGCTGACTTCAGATGAGCCAGAAGAGGACGTCAGATCTCATTACAGCCACCATATGTTTGCTGGGATTTGAACTCAGGGCTTTTGGAAGTCAGTGAGTGCTCTTACCCAATGAGCCACCTCATCAGCCCGAGACTTTATTTCTAAAAGTGAGCAAAACAAAACTATGAGATGGGCCGAAGGACTAGTGAGGTGGCTCAGCAGGTAAAGTTGCCTACTGTCACCTGACAACCTGAGCCCGATCCTGGGACCCACGTGGTGGAAGGAGAGAACCGCCTCTCATGAGAGTTGTCCTCTGGCCTCCGTATGTGCACCCAAATACCCACTTAAACAATTACAGCACAACTCTCAAAAAGGCTTGTGCGTGTCTGGCAGCTCTTGCCCATGCCGTGACTTCATGACGAGTGCCATGCTGCTATCCAAATGCCAACAAACACTGCTGGAAGCACCTATGGGAGACTACTGTGTTAGGAATTACCTACTTGTACAGAAACACAGTGGTTTAATTACAGAAAAGAAAGAGTATTTCTCTACTGCCATTCCTTGGCATTTAAGGATCAAATTAGTGAATTGTTGAAGTATATTACCAGAATGTTTGATTTTTGAAACTGCTGTTTGAGTTGCTGACTTGAATTTTATTTAGAAAAAAAAAATCAAATTAATTTGGACTTAGACCTAGGGCAGAGAGCTGGTGAGATGGCTCAGCATGTAAGAGCACTGACTGCTCTTCCAAAGGTCCTGAGTTCAAATCTCAGCAACCATATGGTAGCTCACAA